>LUCH01005176.1:0-23395 GCA_013368495.1 Paragonimus heterotremus | reverse complement strand
TTGAGCATTGTGTGTTTTGTCGCTCGTGACTGACCCGCTTAAATATTAAACTTGAACACCCCTGATTGGCACTCAGCTGAAACATTTCACTGCTGGATTGTATTTTAGATTCATACTTTTCCGGCGCCATCTGAGTTCGGACCGCTTTGAACACTCTGTAGTAATACTAAACGTTTCAAGAACACTGCTCATCCTCGGTAAGCTCATGACTCAACTTGTTATTCTGCGGTGAGACTCAATCTAGTTCATTTTTTCAACACGCTTGAACGAAATGTTGTTTATGCATACTGTCTGTGGAAGAATCCTATCAGTGGCAACTAACAAGACTACGTAGACATTGACAACTATGGAAACTCACTACAGTGAAAAACAAACATTTTCAACGTACCTAAAGACTGTTTCCGCAGATGCGTCCCAAAGGGCATAATGGCGCTTTACTAGCCAATTAACTACCTTTCCAATGGCTCTTGAGATTTGTAACTATAAGTTTGGAAGCCACCCAATGAACTGTCAGAAAATTAGTTCATGGGCTTTTAATATTACCCTCGGTTACGGACTAACATTTTGGAAGTCTATTTTAATTAATGAAGTTAAACTGGAAGCGACGTTCCAAGCCATTCACACTTGTGCCCACACGTGCCATTCCGTAGCAAAATATTCAGAGTAAAGTTCAAAAAGTTATAACTATTCGAAGAAAAATTGAACAAGGTAACACAGTACCCTTCTATCCGTGTCTTTCCGGTTTTTTCGTTATCATTTAAGACGTTTCCAACTTTTTTCTCGTAACAAATTTATTGTCTGGCAAACTTTTCAATATTTCGGAATCCTGATGTTCTGCTAGAACCATTATTTGAGAAAATCCTCGCTTGCACACTAATTAACAGTTAATGTGAGTGAGGACTGTGTGATTGCCAGCTGACACTACAAGCAGCGTTGGCCAGCACCAAAAAACTGGTAGAACAGCCACTAAATTTTAATGGGAACTTAAGGTAATTATGGCTGTCTCAGGTATTAAGCTGGAAGATTATCATAAGCGTAAAACGGTCTATCTGCCGTCAATACGGAATTATTCGACATTTCAGGAAAAATCGAAATTTAGGTTTTTGACGAAACACTTACAGTTTATCGGTTATAGGCAGACGGTTTTAATGATGAAATCAGCAAACTTCCGAGCACTACATAGACTGCTAGTTCGGTGATGAAAGTTCTTCCATCATTTTCAGATGAACACCTTGCCATTTTACGTCCAATGTATATATCCTTTGCAACTTTCAATGTAAAATACACGATCTCCTGTGGTGATTATGCCCAATTTTGCGGCTTTCAGGAGATACGCACGAAATGGAAATTTATGGCGAAACAATGTTGGTATTGTGGTTCGACGAGAATATCAACATGTTTGGCCATGAAAAATATACTGTTGCCTTACCAAATTTCTCGGCAATTATCCGTTTCGCGAGATTCGCCTTGAAAGTGTAGCTTTTTGCACGCTATTTTCTAGTTCACAATTCTTATTGTTGTTCACACTTCACTTTCCTCAACCTCACCTATACAGCCGATGTTTAAACCAACTTAATGCAACTAATCATTAATCGATAACTACGAATCACACACTTCTCGGGTCGCGAGCCTTGCGTTCTCTCTGAGCACATTGTCGCTAGCAGACAGAATTTTGGAGAGTTGGAAGTTAACTAAATCAACCGGCCATTGCGGCAAATTCCCTTATTTATCTGTCATCGGAATTATCTATCGGCCGTCCAACCAGACTCGTCTCTGGCGCTATCTTTCTTTCTTGTGGTGGTCTATTGAAGCTAACGGACTTTAACTTATCAGTGAGTGATTCATATTTTACAAATACATCTTCCGTTTGACTTATACGTCTACCTTTGAGCCTATCCGTTAGCGTTATAACTCTCCTTTGATACTACCATATTTTGGTCATTTTTATCAGTTAACTGATTAGTCCACTACAGAATTGGTGAACCCGCCTATCCACTTTTTTGCTATTTGCAATGCTTGACGACACCATGGACAGTGACATTAAAGCCGAACGCAGTGTCGCTTTAAAATTACCCAAATACAGCGCCCGAAACCCTCGACTGCGGTTCCACCTGATTGAAGCTCTCCTTACCACCAGGCGGATGTCACCAAAGAAAATAAAACTTCCATACGTGGTGCAATCTCTTCCCTTTGATGTTGCCGCGGAAGTGGAGGACCTATTGGAATCAGTCCCGTCTGGTTTCCCCCATACCATTCTGAAGGACGCCATCATAAAACGGACTGGGAAGTCAGAATCCAAACTGCTTCATGACCTGTTCAACCCAGTCGGGCTAGGTAACCGGTTCCCATTTCAGTTGTTACGTTAGGTGAGATGCCTTCTAAGCTCGCGAAAGCTCGATGGCGCGATTTTGAAGTAGTTGTGGGCGGAAAAGCTGCCGTCTGCGGTGCAGCACATTTTGGTCTCCATGGATGATGATAGCTCAGTTAACAAATTGGCAGCTATTGCTGACAAGGTGTCAGAAACCTTCCCCTCGCAACCGACGTGCGCCGCAACCAAAACTGGCCCCACGTTGTCCCCTTCAGTCTCATCCACCAGTGATGGCCTAAAACTCTTACTAAAGAAGATGTGACATTGTGTGGACAGTAGGGCCATACGTCTCAATGAGTAGGAAAGGCACCCACTCAGAAACCGTGCATGATCTGCACGATCTAGCTCCCGCAGTCCATCAGAGTGGTGTTGGTACCACCAAAACTTCCAAAATAAAGCTAAGAAGTGCACTCAACCGTGCAGACTCCGAGCCCGCTACGCATCAGCGTGAAACCGGCAGACTGGCCAGTAGCCGCGACGACCGCCGCTGGCCCAGCAGGTACAAATCGCCCATTTTTCACCAGAGGTCGATCGACCAGCTTGCGGTTCCTTGTCAATACCGCAGCCGAGCTCAGCGTCATTCCACCGCAACCCAAAGACCGATATCACTCTAACTAGTATACTCTACAGGCTGCAAAACAGAGTCGCATCAGAACCTTCGGGGAACGCTCTCTCACCATCGATCTTGCTCTCCGGCGATGTTTTCGACGGATATTCCTACTCGCTGAGGTTCGCACATCACTGATCAGTGCAGATTTTCTGGCACATTTCAACATTTCCGTTGACGTCAAAAGGTGTGAGCTAAGCGGCAACACCACTGCATGCGCAGTGAACAGTATCACATCGATGATCGCATCAGTCGGTATCCGACCCGCTCTTCCACCGACACCGGCAGCCTTCAGCGAAATTGGCAGCCGGCGAAAGCATAAACCAACAGTCATCAGAACCACAAACGTCCATGATACGAATTTAGGAGGGCTGTAGCTGAAGTGGTAAAAGTGGGACTCATTGTTTTCGACGGATAAATAACGAGCATCAAATTTGATCATTATCCGTCAGACAAGTGAAGGGCGACTCGCGTACACATGGCAGGCTACATTTGAGCATAGTCAATAAGCAATAAAGGAAACAATGCGTACGTTGTTAGTGATAATGACGTGTTACCCATGTTTACACCATACCGTGGCTAGAAACAACCACGTGATATTGCGGACCGTTTCTCACCAAAAATACTATCAAGAAATCAGGCCGAATATATGGTTCAGATGTGTAACTAACCAACAAACGTGGCGGCATCACTTTCATTAGGAATCACTGTGACGTTTCTTGTACAATGCGATGGAAACACAACGTGGTCGAAAATTGCAAATTCAATTATATCTCCCAAACTACGAGAAGTTGGGCGTTTCTGCTAGACACGAATATATATTCCGGCATGAAAATTTCGATGGAAGCATTTTCAGTACATAAAATCGATTAAGAAAGCCAAACATTCTCCTCAACAAAAGTGTGAAAATGAGTTATTTTTAACCATAGTTGATTTTTCTCATTGCAACACAACAACTATACTCAATGCGATCTATATATTTGTTCCATCATGTGTATTTTGATATTTTATGAGAAATTGGAAGTCCCTTTTTCGTGCCTAAATAGCCGTTTCCAACTGGTTTCGGCCATACCGGCGAACCACAAAATTGCCGACTGTTCGTCAATTCCTAACTGCCAAAATTCCCAAGACAAAACTATCACGTAAAAAAAGTGTCACTGCCACTGTTCCCGTAGGATGATTTTGGTCGTTGATATAATGCGTCATCATTCAAACACTTTTACTCTGGTCATGGGATCAACAAACAAATGGATATCACCGGACATCTTCAGACCCATGGCAATTCTTCTGAAGCAATCAGTCGGACCCTCGGCGAAAGCAGTCGGGTCAGCCCAAAACAGGAAGGCTACTTTCGCTCTACATATATTGCTTGCGGTAACCGGAGACTTCCTTAGGGGCAACACAACATGGAAACTGTTGAGGGTCGATATACGACTGAAAGTAGGAGCAAGTGTCTCAAATGCTCCTTTGTAAACTGGACGTTTTCCCTCCCACTGCTCGTGTGGTTATTTTATTTTTATAAATGGTGTATTGTACAATCAGTAATTGTGTTTGTAGTGGGCAGCTATGAGTATCGCGTTACGGTGTGTAAACGCATCATGCTCATCTGAGCGTGTTTCTCACAGATGCGTTGGAAAATATACCGTTATTATTATCATTAAAAAGTCACAGCAACCAAGTCGAGAAAAATCATTCCGGCTGTCGGCCGTCAAAACTTTCACCTGAGCTGCATCGAGTCCAAAAGTGGACCTTGGGCTACGATGAACAAAAGGGTGTTGGCACATGTATATGCTAATTCTTCCAGTTGGTAGTAGGCGTAGTTTAGACTTTTACTAACTTTTGTCGTCGTAGCTGGGAATTTTATTCGCACCTGCCAATCGCCATTATATCACCTGGTGTTATTACATCAGCCGATGCTCCGACATTTCACTGGCGTCAGGTTTGTTTCTTCAGTGATTCACTTCGCGGGGATTCCAATCAACTTGCTCAATCCGTTATGCTGGTTTGCTTCTTCGGTGTCATTTTTGTTAATCATACTGACGACAGACGACCTGCACTGGTTGGCGGATTGATATACCGGCAGTTTATGTACGTGTTCGGTTGGCCAAATATCCTTACAGATAAGGACGTTAATTTTGCCGAACTCTAAAAAACTGGACCCGGCGCGTTCTTCTTCTCTGTCAGTAGTGCTGGAAGTTATCCCGCGGCCTAAATTCAGATATGTTATTCTTAGTTTTGTCTTCTGCGCGCCATTGCAAATGGAGGGACAATGAGCAAGCAGAACCTGGGAAGTCCGGTAACCTGTAGGATATATGAAATGACCATTTTCCCTCTGATAAAGAGGCCTAGCAAGAACATGCAGAACCTTCATAATTGTATAAGTGCTGAATCATTAGCTAGCGATTCAAGTTCACATGGAGTTACGCATAATCTGATGACCTAATAGGTACCCTGTTCAATATCCGACAGTAGATATAAGGATTCACCTTCCAAGAAAGCGCTTCTAAAAACCGCGCTTAATAGGCATTGACTGATTAAGTATACAAGAAATTTGAACCTCACCTCGAATGTGAAAAGTCCCAAAAAATTTAACGGGTAAAGAGCGCGTACAGCAACACTGACAGCTAGGCACCATTCAGCAATGGCGGATTATAAAGCGGGGTTGAGCTCACTCAAACAAATGGTTCTTGGTTTGGCCGAGGTAGAACGATTGTTCTCCTATCGATAACTGACGGGAATCGGTCTTGTTTCTGACTAAACGTCTGCTTTTGACATTCGGATATTCAGAGGGCAAAGACTAAATCGAAGTAGAGTGAACCAGCAGTAGCGGATGCAAAGGTAAAGATGAGTATTGCAGTTTAATCAAGCAGGATACTAGAATATAGAGCCACACTTTAACAGTAATCACTGAAACATGATGCAGCGGACCCTAGTAAAACCAGTATGGGTCCATTGGAAGCTTTTGAACACCGATCTATGGGTACTCCAAATTCCAGATTCCTTCAAGAAAACTGAAAGCCATTGAACATTTTGGTCGTCTGCCCAAAACGACGTTCTTCCATTTTGCAAATAACCAGGCTTGCTTCACTTTGCTCTAAGTTCTGTCTGAAGATCAGGTTTTGCGGGGTTCATCAGTCCCATTTCAGACTTGATGGCGAACCAGGTTTACTTGGTGACGATGGTTCCCTGATGACTCAAGATGAAGTGGTCAGTAAGCGGAAACCTTACGTATCCCTATTCAGAGGCATCGCCTGTCCACAAACAAGTTTACGTCATCCACTTCTAGTAACTAGGTGAAGTACCCGACTTCAAGTTTATCCTTGTGTTCATTGTTACAGACTGCAGTTCACTTCCTGTCTTCTGACGTCATGTTGAGAACTTGCCGCCTTCCCAAAAGAAATTGTGAGGGCTGAGATACCCCGTCTATTACCGGCGGTTGGCTGTGCAGTCATCCAAACTTCTATTGAGCACACCGTCTTAGACTCAACCTATATATACGGTCGAGTTTTTCAACTGATTTGTTGTAGTGAAACGATCGACACAAGTCAATAGGTGACAACAGTCCGGCGAGGTCGACATACACGTTATTGAGACGTGTGTCGGGTGTGGAGAAGACACCGGTAGGGTTCTTGGTATGCCCATGAACCTTGGAACGCTGACAGTCCAGACAGCAACGAACCTTTAGGCCATACAAAATGTTTAGTGATGACCTTCACTTAAGCACTTATTCCAGGGTCCGATGGGTTATGCGGTGTGTTGAAAATTGCACGACGAAGCATTAGGATACTACAAATCTGGGTACGGTTTGCGAAACATCACGCAGGATGGCGCCCTCAGAGGAATTAATGGAATAAACTGTATGTTCATCGAGAGGTGTTGGTGGAATTGCTGTTTCTTCGAACCGTCTGTTTACGTGGCAGCCATGCCGGCCGAACCAAGAGCAGTGGGCGCAAAATCGCTCAACTGATATACATGTGAGACGTGTCAGTGACAGGATTCTTGATACCTGAGTCATGTCGTTTATCTGTCGTAAACTGAGCGATATGTACCACGTACTTGACGCCCCTGGGTGGACACCTGTCTAATGACGAGTTCAACGAATGTGGGGTAAGTGTGGACCGTAAACTGTTTACTTTCAACGGCATTCTAAAAATGGCGTTTTGCGAGGTATATGGCAGGCAGTTCTCTTTTCCCTACCTGGGTATCAACCATTTAGAGAATAATGCTAGGAGCAACCACTGATTTTCAACGTACTGTTGCAAAACGTTGCCAACAGATACATCAAAAACGTCGGCTACTATCTGCATCTGTGCGATATGGTCAGGATGAGCGATCAAGGCCGTTTGGGAGGTGGCTACTCTAAGCTCCCCAAAGGCTGTATGTGCTGAATCGGTGAACGGCAATTTACGGTCTTTTCTACGGGGAAGGTCGATCATCGGTTGCGTAATATGCGCGCAACGAGGAATGAATCAACAATAATATTTTACAAGACCAGGAAATCTGCAAAGCTGCTTCAAGAAAGAAGGCTGAGGATAATCCTGGATGGCATGAACATTGGAAAGGCGGGCAGCAATTTTATCGGCTGAGGTCCAGCGGCCGGGAAATTCGATGGTCGATTTGCTTAACTTGAATTTTGTTGGATTGACGGCAATACCATAATTAGCCAGTCGTTCAAACAAGTTATCTATTTGCTAAATCTGTTTCTCTTCAGAAGAGATTTCGTCGAGGTGGGGATGAACCAAATACAAAACGCGGGTGACTGCGTGCATGAGGCGCTGAAGTGTCTAGGTGGTATTAGTCAATCGAAATGGTTCGCAAAAATTGAAAAGACCCAATGGAATAAACGCCGATATCTTGAGTGCGTCTTCGGCCGCCAGTGGAATTTGGTGATAAGCACTGGCCAAATCAAAATTCATGAGGATATGTTCGCCAGCAAGGCAGGTCGTAATAACTTGCTTGGGCGGAATGGGATACCTATCAGAGGCTGTTACCCTTCTGAGATCGCGGTAGTCACCGAATGGTTGCTAGTCCCTTAATTTTTGGGAACCAGATGCAGTGGTTTGGTCCTGGCGAGCTTAGGCTTTTCAGGGGCCAGTTCACATGGCCTAGCCGATATGGGTGAGCCCTTGGTTCGGATGTGATGCGTAGTGTTGAAGGTCATAGCAGGCTCGACTTTTAATGTCCGCACAGATTGTGAGAACTGTTGAAGAAATTCCGCAAAAGACGTTGAGGCGGTCGGTGTCGCGTAAATAAGGCTAACGTCTGCCATGCGATTGCCGTTAATGCTGGGGTGTGTAACGAATAAGCTATCAGTTATAGGCTTCCGGAACCGCGTATTGACTAAAAGGTCGAAATGCTGGAGGAAATCGATACCGACAACGACAAACAGAATGGCAAAAAAGACAACGAAAATCCAAGGAAAGTTCCGCCGGAGACTCAATTCCAAATGTCTAGATGATAGTGCCAATGGCGGCAGATAAGTGGGGGACCTCTGACTGTGTCACTCAGAGACGGGCCTACAGGGCTACGCCAACACGCGCCTCTGTATCTGCCAGGAACGCGGGCCCTTCAGAGAAATCCCGAACAAACATAAAGCGAACGGGGTTGGATGCTTTGGTTACGCCTATCGCCTTTACGCATCGGCGGTCCGGTTTCCCTTAAAAGGTAAAGAAGAGGAGCGCTTAGTTGTACGTCCATTGCTTTTAACACCGTTTATGGTACAAACAGAAAATATTATGAGTTTGTAAGTTACGTCAACATTACGACTTGCTTTTATGGCGATGCCATGGGGATCGGTTTTGAAAGTGGCTAATCTTCATACTTCTCACGTTCCAGCGCAAGGCAGCTAATTTTACTCATAGGGCCTGGACCTTCGGAAGGTAGGTTGTGCAAGAATCTGCAAGCTACTCCGCAGCTGAAATCACAGGGGTAACACTCACTCTGAAAGTTTTGGTATTGTGCGGAAATGGCTTGAAGCTTTCGATCACGTAGTCCGCAACCTGGGCAGCCTTTGACAGCGCTACGGACACAATAACTCCGGCTGTCTCAAGCAACCTCTCTACTCATAGCCTCCGCGAAAGTGGCCTGTCTATGTGGCAGCCACCAAAATGTTGCTGCATCTCACGACTCAGCGTAGAGTGGCGCATATCACCGAGGTACGACCCACTGAAAAGCCTTTGTAAGCGGGTCATCTCTGACGGGGTTACCCGCTTGATTATGGTCTCCTCAAAGGTATCGTAGCAATGTTCTTCAGTCCAAGTAAGGAGGACGCCACGCACTCACATTGTGACTTTCTTCGAAAGCATGAATACCACCTGACTGAACTTCGCCTGGCCAGGTAAAATTGAATTGTTGATAAACTCGGCTTCCAGAGAGACAGACCAGACCTGATCCATCTCTGAAAATGGGGGTACTCTTACAGTAATCGCGCTTCCCGTGTGCTAAATGGACAGACATGTCTCCACCAGACATAGTAAACGCTAAGCAGTTCGTAATGTGCAAAAATGGGAGTGAAACCATGGTAATAAACATGAAAAGTCGATCAGACATGCTATAGAAAGAATACAAAAACGCGTTCAGTAAAAATAATAAAACCGTATAAAAACACACCAATCTTAGAACAAGTGGAATGAGACGAAAATACGAAGGTAAAATACATTGAATCGTTGGACAAAAATAGCAAGCCAAATTTCAGTGTAAATACTATTGTCGGGCTCACTGGTTTATGGGACCTCTCCATTAAAGGTCCAATACAGGTTCGACGATTTACCCAATGACGGTAGTTCAGAAGGCAACAAATAACGCAGTTATCCATATAGTACGACAACCGGGGCAGTGGAACATGTACAGTCAGCAAGCCGTCTGTATGTAGCACGCAGGACAGGAAGGCGGAGAACTTCCACAAGAGTGGAAGTAGGGTGTACAAATCGACCAGTGAAAATCCTGCCCCAACGAAGAGTGCCAACCTACGCAGCACAACATAAAAAATATACATCATTCTAAGAGACCGCTAAACCACCATTCCACCAATCGGAAGGACTGTTTCTCTTCAAGCAACAAGATTACATTTTCAAGTTCTTCGGCAAGTCGGATAATTAACATGTGGTCATTTCCTTACCCCCAACACCTTATGAATTACGGAATGGTTTATGCACATACGCTCATGCCCTAACATATCCATTGGTGATGAGCTAAAATCAAGCTATGGGTCGCGTTTGAATTTCGACCGTATGGCAAACCACCATATGCACTGCCTTCTCAGCGATGGGTGGTTACACATCTCGTATCTAGGCGTACCCGATGAACAGCATAAAATGCTGACGACAGCAAAGATAAACTACCTCTGGTTTGTCCCTGTACGTTGCATGAGAGACCTTTAGTTTAGTGACTAGGGTCTTACCCCACACGGTGTATAAGAACTATCTTGATCTATCGGCCGTTGGGAGTAAAATTTATGATGTAAATGAGGGTGGTATAATACTGTATGCATCTGCTGTTTCCGGAGCTAAGCCAAGAAAGAATACCACGGCAGCTTCAGAAACACTTCGGCCACCAGTGGTGACCCACCTACCTCGAGCACAAGGAGAAACCATTATTATAAAGTGTCTCTTAAGGAGATCGTCTCGCTGTCTGGCAGGTTACCTTCGAGGAGAGTGAGATACCATCCACAATTCCTAAATGTGGCAGTCCCGCTGCACCTAAAAAGCTAAGGTCTGCCTCTGGGAGGTATATTGCGATTATTCGGGATCTTAAGGAACGCCCCACTGGCCCTTGCTGAAAATTATCCGCAGGGAGCAAAATCTGTCCCAAAACAGCGAATTTATGAGGGATGCGGAAATATGGGGCAATATTTCGGTGGCATCCTTTAGGAAACTGAAAGTCATCAGTTTCTGAGCCAAAAATGTTGACGAGCATTGAAAAGTTTGTTTTAACCGACCGCTAATGGGTTTGTCCTTCATTTCACGCGAAGGTTGAAAGTATTCATGGTGGGTGTTGTGATTGCACTTATGCTTTTTCTTGTAAAGCGTCTGTTTATGTTCGATTAATAGTTAATCGTTCTATGTTAATAAAAGAGTAATTGTTTTTTAATTTGATTTTAGGTGATGGATTATCAGCAGGGATTCAAAGATCCATTCGAGAATCGGGAATTTTCCAGCTTCCTAGAATTTCGAAGTTGTTTGGAGAAATATATGAAGGAATACACTGTTTTGTACGTACTCGGTTCAAGTGAAAAATCAAACAATGGACGCTTGAAGTATGATAATATAAGTGTAAATACTACTGGGGTTACGTGGTAGATGGCGTACAGGTGTACCGAGTACAAATGACGTCGAAGTGAAAGCCGCGGATTACGGCGTGTTTAGTGAGTTGAGTTCACTTACTTTCCATTGCTCATTTCTCGTGATACGCTTTAACTTCACCAGGAGGAAAACAATGTTGGTTGTCAGCTCCTTTATGTTGGAGCACAACCATGACCTAACTGCCTTGCTACACGATGCACACCTAACAAATCGCCGGCTCACTGCGAGTGACGTGAGCGACTCTAAGCACTTGTTTGAGTACTATACTCCAACTGCGGACTTAAAGCAGTATGTTGTGGATGTTTATGGCAAGTACATAACTACAATTGATAGTTGCAACCTCCGCCATCGTTTAAAACCTCCAACAATAAGTGAGTTCGTTTGTGTAGATTGATGTTGCAGAAAACCTACCCCAAATTCTTGATCACGTAGAGGAAAATGGCGTATTGCGTGTCCTCAAAGACGGTGGTAATAGATACACACACATAGGCTTCGCGCGGAAGGAGCAAGTACAGTTGTTCAGACGTTTACCCGATGTGGTCAACGTCGATGCCACGCATGGCACCAACCGCCACAAGTAGGCCCTATATCAGTTGACATGTGCGGTTGAAGCTTGAAGCTATATCAATTTCTTGTCACAGACGGGATGGGTCATGGAAGGCCTGTGATGTATGGTTACGTTCGAAGTAAAAAGTACGCTTCTCTTCGTCGTTTGTTTGAAATATTTCTTGATGTGATAGGGGATCACATACCTGTGAGAACATTCGTGATGGACAAAATGGTGTGCAGCGCGAGTCGTGTTTGGGTGCGACATAATGCTGTTATTTCCACGTTCAAGATGCCGCGAGGAAACACGTAAGTTGGTGTCGTTAATCCCGTAATCTCCACTTAGACCAACTCATTTAGAAGTCGCTACTTGTTTCACCGTATGGTAACTGTGGATAACGTAGAGTGAGTGAAAACGTTTGTCTATTTGTGGTTAAGGTTCAACCAAGACGTTACGTTAATCAGACGCACGGACCCAAAGCTTTTGAACTACTTAATGTGCAATTGGCTTTATATAGAGCCCAAGTGGGCCATACATACACAATCAGACGTTGTTCGCCTCGGACATCAAACAAACAACCGTCTGGAGAATGCCAATGGGCGAATTAAGAAGCGCACTCATCCACGGGACCGTTTAGCTACGGCCATGCGTAAAATTTGGTCCCACGGCGAGTGGCTGATGCGGGAGTTTGGGTTGCAATGCACTTATGGTTGTGACCGCCGTGAGATGGTTAGCGTCGACGTGTACGTCAAAAATATACTGTCTCGGTTGACGGCGTTCGCCAGCCAACTAGTGTTGAAGCATCTCGGAAACCGTGCTTCCTTATTGCACTGTGAACAACAAGACGAGTCCAACGTAACAGTACCTTACGTAATATCAATTTTTAGCTTACAGTGAGCCATGAGGGTGCACAGTACATTGTGGACATCAGTGATGGTACGTGTGAGTGTAACTTCTACCGTTCCATGTGGTTACTATGCATTCACATGCTGTCCCTCTTCAAAAAGTGTTTCCACTCATACAGTGAGTTGTTGTTGACAAAAACCTCATTTGTTCTAGGCCGCTTCACAATCCATCGACGGTGGCTTGTGGAGTACAATTTGCCTAAAATCAGCGTGTTTCGTCGAGAGGTACCTGTTGCTGCTACCAATCCATTTCAGTCGGATTATAAAATGCTGCATCAATGGTTGGCTAAGCTGCGGGATGTTAATCTCAGAGCTGGCAGCCGTATTTTCAAGGCTATCATAGATTTCATGCACTAGTCCATCGCGAAAGCTAAGACGGCCTTACCACAGTCAAACTTCCCTCCTGTTCCATCGTGTGGTGCGAGGCAGCCAAGGTGGGGGAAGAACGTTAACATGGGGGTGCCATGTGGATATTGGGGTGAACCTGTTAACACGAATGGCTACCGATGTGACAGCGACCGACTAGTTTTTCACACAGAATGTATGAACATTGCTGATATATCGCACTGCCCTTTCTGCACTGGACAGCTGCATTCCCCCACCAGATACGTCGTTATTTCATGAACTATCGGGTTTCAGTTGCATCCACCTCACGCAACTGATTGCCCCCGACATTGCAATCGGAAAAGAGACCCCGTCCAGCATTCGTAACTACTGAAGATCCAGTTACGTCGGACGATGAGTTCCGTGTTTTGTGTCCGCGCAAACGAGTCCAAGTGAAAGTGATACCGAGTGATGTCACGGACATCATTGTTTATGGTAGGTTAGGCCACGCCTCTACAGTTGCCTAACGCTTACTTTTAGAGATGCACACACAGCCCGAAGAGGACTTCTACTGAAGCAGAACGGAACGCAAAAACTGTGCAGAAAACGTCATGGAACGATGCACATAATGATTTACTTGTAATAAGTAAATTCCAACACTTCCATTTCATTTTTGTCGTGCAGGTAGGCTGACTGTCAAGCATAGACGTCAGTGCGTTCAATTATAAAACAGTGAGGTTTAACGTAATATGTGGTACATGCGACTCCATAATTTCATCCACTCCTCGGCGGACATATTGCCAAACCAGCAAATGTCCGAATACCGTCAGCAGTAATTATGGTAGTCAGACCACACAGAATAACACCCACTTTGTGCCCGAAAATCACCTACTGCAGTTGTATCTATTTGCTCAAGATTTTGCGAAATACCTGGGGTTCCCATTTCCACATGGTGTTGATTATACCATCTCAATTGTAAGTCGACTGTCTTCAGCGTTTTAATGAACTATCGAATAGAAAATTTACAGAAATATATTTTAGTACACATATTGTGCACGTTCTTCATTGTTTTGTTGCTAAAACTCCTTAAATAAACCGGAGTCCAAAATTCAGCTACCTCGTTAACGCATTTTTTTAATCAAAATTTCGCAAATTCTCAACGTCCCCGATAAAATTGCTTATCACGCTAAAACAAGCTTATTTCTTACAGTAAGATAGGCTCATATCATGTTTTATAAAACATCCCGTCAATTGTCATTCAGAATTCACTGAAATCCACATTTTAACGGTCTACTCACAGGCGCATTTACTCCCTGCGGATACTTTTCAGCCTGGCCGTTTATTGCTGCGCGAATAATATGGCATGAAGCTCCAGAGAAGTCTGGACCGTGACGTAAAACGATAGCAATAACTGTCTATTTCTCAACGCATCAATAAGAAACCCGCTTATGAGGGCGCGATCATGTACATACTGTGAGGCGATGCAGGTAAATACACACCACACCCAAAATTAATAATAGAACAACACAACAGTTGCATAAACAAAGCAGCATAAGAGTCAGAAAGATAAGAATTCAAGCCTATGAAAAGACATCTGAGACAACCGCTTCCTAAAATATAGTTCCCATAATCTCCAAAATTCGGTAAAATAAGGATAGTTTCCTCAACTCACGCATCACAATGTGATCCCTAACTTACTAGTCAAGGTCATGATAGAAAATGTGGTGTTAAGATGGCGAACAGGAGAGTTGAAGAAATTCGCCAGTATTTTATATAAGTCGAGAGGTGCGTAGAAAATTTCGGCGGGATGATGGGGTACAGATAAGCACGAGCATATGCGGGAAAATGGAAAGACATCTTAACAGAACTTGGTCAGTTGCCGAAAATTGGCTGAATTTTGCAAGTTCGAAAGTTGTGGAATGTTTTCTAGCATTAGATGTATTCGGGGGAACAAGAGTAGAACGCAGGCTTACGTGATCGTTAGGGGGGCGTAAAATGATCACGTGAATTATGATATATAAATTCATTGCAAAACGTTTAATGTGAAATTAGTGTCTTTGTGATACTTGACAAAATACACAGCATTGACAACCGGCTGTTACCATATAACGCAAAAGACAGATCGGCCCACAACTTTCTCCAGTATATGAGTGATACCCCATTTGGATATCGATTTGCTCCATACGGCCGACTTGTAAGTTGCAAAGGATATTTAACAACACAGAACGATTGACAGGCGGTCTACTAGGAGGGAAAGAAATACGACTGGCAACGCGAGATTTGCATGCAATCATTTGAGGAGGACGTGTTAGGAATTTTTTTGTTTTTCCAAACAGTTTATGGTGCGTAGCTTTTGCACAGTGATCAATCGCCACACACATCTGGTCAGCTGTCACATGTGCCTACAGCACTACGGCCAGAAAACGTTATACGGTCAACCACTCTTCCCCAATGCTCATCCATGCGGCAGTTTGACTTAGTCTTCAAGCGGAAGGGATCACAGGCGCACAGCGATTTCCGCTAGAACTTTTCTACTACCAACTCAGGAGGAGTCAGCCTAATTCTGTAAGCTTCACCGCACTCCACGAATATCCTACTATCTTCTGTTGAATGAAGCACTGAGTTTTATATTTAGGCCTGGGATTTTCTCCACACCAACGCTCAGAGCTTGCTGAACATATCCAAGGAACTCACATTTCGGTGCTGTGTTTTTGGTAGCTCGTGCTAGTCGGGGCGGCAGAGATCTGGCTGCGGCAGAAAACCCTTGAGATAAAAATATCTCACGGTGATAGAAACGAGGGTTTAGAAGGATGGCCGCTGTGCACGTTTAACAACAACTTCAGCTGCTTCAAATGAACGACACAGCTTTACGGCCGGTCCCAGACAGGATGTGGTGTCCGGTCCGAAGAAGCCACACGAAGATCTATCTCGTAGGCGTTGTATACCGCTGATTCTCAGTCAGTGAGGGCCTTAACGATTCCATTATGAGGAAACCGGAAACAGGTTTTCTCTTGTTGTGGCACACGGTAAATTTCAGCCAGTCCGTCAGCGGTGCGGACGAACCAATTAACCCGATATTAGCCAAATTTTGCTCTATCATTGAAGATCCAGGGCACATTAACCATACACAACAGGTCACAAGGCGAAGTGACCAAAATTATTCATTCTCACCTGCCTCGGTGAATCCAAAAGAGTGGCCAACGACTGACTCAATAGAACTGCTATATTAGGTGGGCCGTTGCTGCTACGAAGTACTCAAATCGAGGTTCATGTATGAGTCCCGTCCAATCTGACCGCCGGCGAATGCTAGACGAAACTACATGCGAACTGACTCCACTGCTACGGTAGAACTTACCCGAGGGTTAAAATGACCAGCGGGGGAACTTACTGCCACGGTTGACGAACGGCGAACTACGGTATAGGGCAGCATCCAGGAGGTCATCTGGCTTTCCATCCGTGTGCTAATTTCGCACCCACCGTCCCCAGGGGCATGGATTAGATTGCGAACAAAGAAGTTTATCACGTTAGGGCGCCTTTCGTCCTGATGACACGCAATATGTTTGTCAGAAGTACACTCTCGTCAAAACACAGGCGTGCGGAACTGATGAGAGCGGAAAAGATATTCCTCCAAGTCTGGCTGTCCGCCAAATGAGAAGGAATTCTGGTAACACACACAGCCTTGATCATACATGCGTACCACTGCAGGTACCCGACACTTGGTATAAAAAAATCCATGTGGTTGGCTGCAATTCGTAGGCTACGGATAATCTGGGTAGGCAGTGTACAGGGGTCTACGAAGTGGGGGTTACACCAACAGTCCTACTGTTTACCGCGTCCATTTGGATGCCGCTGTAGCCATGTTAGCCTTCAGTGCCGAAGACACCAGGCGACGGTGAGGATGGAATACCTGGGCCAGTTTTTCGAAACTGCATGAAGATACTCTACAAGACCTCCGCGGACTTTTTCCAATGCTCTCTAAAAATGATGACTGTCCGTCGGACCTGGAAGGCGGTTGAAGCCACTGTAGTCAATAAGGGAGTACCTAGAACGAACGCAATTGGCTACCACCTAATGCCACTGCTGTTAACCATCTCTAAAGCGGTGTAGGATATACCCGGTGACTGCCTCAGATACAGTTAGAATACAGCACTTGCTGTCATCCAGCTTGGGTTCAGCAGGAGCCACTGATTTATCACCAGCCTACTTCTGGACAACGGCAGACAAGTGAATTGAGGAAGCCGATGATGACTGCTGTCGAAAGACTATTCTAGACTTTTGTCGAGCCAACAGTCTCTGCTGTCTGCAGTGATGGTCTGCTTTAGCTCGCTTACTCCCCTAAAGACTGGTTTTCCTCGTGGTGGTTGATGAGACACTCACACGAAAGTACAGTGCCCCTATAGGAGTATTACATGGGCCCATACTTCGGCAAGTATTGTTAACTCTGTTCACCAAAGATCCCCCAGGTTCCATCAGCTCCCTGTTGCTTTTGTATGCCGGCAAATCCAAAATTTGGTGGACCATAATCCCACATGGGGACCAGTTTGTCTCTCAGACTGTCCTCACTGCTGCAGCAGAATGGGCACGAAAGAAACGGTTGTCAGTCAACGAGTATGAATGTGATGCCTGCATATTCGGCGAATCTGTCTCTTTTTACCACAGTATTCATGCGCCCTGTCTGTTATTTGACCTGCAGGTGATCTAGGTACTATTACAACGGAGGACCCAAATGTCAGCTTCACAAAGACCAAACGCCAGTTTGTGCCATACGCTTATCCCTCACGTGGATTATTTACGAGTGACTGGTTCACACCCTGCCTCAGATGACCACTTAGTTGTATGCCATCTATTTCGCCAAAGTTTCTGTTGGGCTTGAACCCAGCAGAAGCCACACGATAAAGGGGATCAGTGGACTGCGCAGCCAACCATTTTGCACGAGGTTTTACCGCCTTAGATCGTCCCCACTCATATAGGGAAGAGTGAGTGGATCACACCCCAATGTACTTTATCCTAAAAATCTCCTGCATTTCGCTCTCAGCACACTGTTGGGGCACACACCCCTGGACATTAAAGATACTTGCTTAATTTAGTTCACTCAATTGGCCGGCTGCCAGGTTGGCACATCTTTTCTCCATGAAGGTTTTCCCATCGGAAAGCCTTACTACACGACGCAACTGATGCTCTAAACATGCCCTCTCTTGAACGGAAGGTGGATTTTTACATGCCTGGACCCCATCGGTCTTTATCTGTTTTCTTCAAGATCAGGTAGACTGACACTACTAACCCAGGAAGATCTCTTTGAGGGATAAACTGACGAGAACCAGATGGGTTAGTTTTCCATCACCGAGTGTGTGTTTTCGCATGTGATACGTAAGGTGACTTGTACGTCACATAAACGAAATGGTACGTGAGATGCTCATTTTCTCATCTCCCTCATTTATGTCGCATGTGGACACGCTCTCACTTTTTATATCAATATGAACTAGTGAACAGTGGGAAAAAATTGGATCGTTCTGCTGCCGCCTACTAGGTTTATACATATGGTGAGTTGTCTACTGTATGTATACGCCTTCGCCTCTTCCAATTCATTCTAAACCTTTACATGTTTATGTCAGCTACGGACACGTTCACGACTCTTTCACCAAGGTCATATGTTCGCCTCCTCTTACAGGACACGGTCCCAACTCCTTGGTTGAGCTAACTTCAAAAACAAGCTTGTAGTCCTTAACATGACTTATCAAACCGAGTGTGCTCGACCAGTCCATATTGAAGGATTCCATCTACAACAACATTAGGCGGTGGAAAAAATCAGATAACTGTTTATCGTCCCTGGACTCACATCAACAGGGGGTAAATGTATCACGGCTCCCCAAAATATCTTGGACCCTGTTCATGAAGACTCTGCCTCCATTGAACAGACAACCTACCGACCACCAGACTTCGAAATTTGCGAGATGTAACTCAACCACTGAGAATTTTCTTGTTCGTTTCCTCATAATATTCATGGAATACTTTAAATTTTGGTAGTCATGTAGGAGAAAGTCGGACCTGATTTTCTACCGGAAATGCCGCTTAGTCCTCCCAACTTACTTAAGTTAGCCCCTGCAGCCACGGCCTCAGTAGGCATCAGATCGAAAGGTCCTTAAAACCTGTCGTTAATCCCCGATCTTCCAATATTTTAGAAATTATCGAATTTCGAATTTTTGACAAAGTGCTTACAGGTTATCAATTATAGGCAGACGGTTTTAATGGTGAAATCAGAAAACTTCCGAGAACTACATAGACTGCTAGTTCGGTGATGAAAGTTCTTCCATCATTTTCAGATGAACACCTTGCCATTTTACGTTCAACGTATGTATCCATTGCAACTTTCAATGTAAAATACACGATCTCCTGTGGTGATTATGCCCAATTTTGCGGCTTTCAGGAGATACGCACGAAATGGAAATTTATGGCGAAACAATGTTGGTATTGTGGTTCGACGAGAAATCAACATGTTTGGCCATGAAAAATATACTGTTGCCTTTCCAAATTTCTTCCACGTAGAACATTTGGCTTTTTCCTTCCCGTTGCAAGATTTAAGTCAGTTCATAATGAGGGACGGACTACCATCCCAGAAGAAGGCCCAAAGCGTCAATGCTGGTTAATATTGACACTAAAACTCGGGCAAATAATTAATAACGGAAAGTTACTACTGGTTTACTCAGATTTGCAAATTTTGCATCATAAAATGATGCGATTCCTCTAAAGCGATTCCCAGTATTTGAGGTAATATGTGAACATGTTGCCGTGAACCTCAGTGGAATACACGTAACTGTGAACATAAGACAGCCCAACAAATTTCGCAGCGGGTAAGTGAGAACGTGTTTCAGCAGAAAAAGCTGGCATTGCAGTGCTCACCACTATATAAATTTGGTTCACTGGAGTTTGTCTCAGTATCCACGAAAATACGCAGAATATGCGAGCATTCAGCTCCGCAAAAACTGTGAACCCGAAGTGGCTGATCGTGGAACACAATGATTTGCTGATACCGTCCAACTGCGTTTCAGAGTTGACACATATGGCAAACCGTCTTGTGTGAGCCCCCACTTCACTTTCACAAACCAAGTACTGAACACGGAACGCCCGCAACCATTGGTTCTACCTTGACCACAAACGTAGTCAAATGGTTACCGCAGAAGGTTCACAGATAGGCACAGTAGACAAAAAGTACCACCCGAAGAGGTGGTCACTGTAGAGAAAAAGAAGGTTTACATAGAGCTGCCTTTTAAGGGTGATTATATCATGCACCAAACAACACAACGATTGAGGAACTCGATTAAGCAAACTTTTCATGCAGCTGAACTCCGTGTAATCGCTCGGACTCTGAAGTTACCGTTGCCTTCAGTCAAAGGAGATCAGCCTATCGGTGCCACTTCACATTGTATTTACCAAGTTGTATGTAACTGCGGAGAAAGTTACATAGGCAGAACCGAGAGTTGCCTGAGCTCCAGAATGGAGGAACATCTACCTAAATGGGTGCAGAAATCCGTGTTACCGGAAAGCGGCAATGTTGTTGAAACGCGTAAACAGCCAGCTTCCTCAGTCGCTAGACACGTCCTGACCACTGGTCACACTATCGATCCATCTTGTGCATTCAGAGTCCTGTTACGTCATTTCAACCCAAGATTTTCACGGTTTGCCGAAGCAGTCGCCATTAATCGACTCAAGCCAGCTCTTTGTGTTCAGAAACAACTGTTCGTGAACTTGACCCTTCCCTGGACTTAATGGCCCATCCTGACCCGCTTATTGATTATCAACCCCTCTAGTTGTTTGCTATAAAAAACGCACCCGTGTTATTGTAAATTTGGTACTAACGAGCCAATACGAAATGCTTGCATCTACCAGTGTTCGAGTTCTAACTGCTTTGTTCAAACTGTTCAAGGGAACCAATTGTTTCAAACTAATCATGCGTTCTCAACCCACCTTCAGTCTGCGGAAGGGTAGCTCATTAAAACAATCGGGGCATGTAGGTGACAGCTTGATATTCATTACCGGGAACGAAAGTTCTTACTAGAAAAGCAGCCACAGTTATAAGAATACAACACGCATTCTATGCGCGACCATGGTACGATATTCATTGTGGTTATTCATTGATTAACACAAAGATGAATAATGACAAATTTGAGAGCGGTGTTCCAAGATGGAACCAAACATGCCCCCAAAAATTCAACGTCCCACATCATACCAGAATTAAGACGACAGACGTACCAGACGAACTTCAACGAGTCTAAAGGCCGCCTTTTCCGGGAGTGCTGCGCACGTTCATATGCTAAATTGGTATACGTTCATTTCTGAGAGCAGCAGGACGCACCGCCCAGATCAACCAGCTCACAAAGTAGATAGTGAGTTGGCGATCATTCCGATAAAATAAGTAGTCGGTTAGCTGCCCACATATAGTGGATAGTGTTAAGGTTGGTACGCCGTTTAACGTGAATGATCGGGCCACAATCAGCGGTACCACCAACACTCGGCTCAACTTTGCCCCATCCAAAATGCGGCTATTGTAAGAACGTCTAGTCCAAGCTAGCCGGCTGCCACTTGGCAAGCTCAGCATGGTGAACGAACGTTCAGACCACAATATTGCATACGAAAATTATGATAATTGCTCATCTTTCATTTGTAATTTCAAGCTGAGCTCAGAAGTCCTCTTGGACGAAACATTCAACTGGACGTTCACCGAATAAGATGGAGGTTGGCGGGAATCCGTTTTCCTCAGAGAAGACACGGGTACGGCGGCTTTTCTATTTAACTTATAGCAGCCAAACGCGTGGACAATATCGCTCATCAACTACCTGTGGAAAATTCCGGTCCTGACTTCCTTGCGGAGTTCTTCGTATGCCAGTCTTCTGTCGTTGGTTGGAAGAATGGTATGTGATCAATCTTGAGAGCTTTAAGCCCATCTACCTCTAGTTCCGCAGCAGCAAATATGTCATTTGCCAAGTGGGCAGAAACACGTGCCGTAGATATCGGTCTCATTCGTCCTCCTGTCTCTCCTCATAAATTCACTCATGACGATGTGCGCATCAAGCTACTTTTGCTACGTGCTGCTAAGCTGCTAAGGCTCTGTGATACACTTACAACTATGCCGAAGGAACTTTAAGATGAGCTGTCAGAACCGTTTGCTTGTGTGAAACAACATCAATTGGAACCTTGTCATATTTCGACCTCCTTGGTAACCTGGAGTCACTTCTTCTGGGTGTGACCTGAAACATTAAAATTCATTACGATCGGCTAAAATGTTCGATGATGCCTACTTGAAAACTGAATGAGGACGACGTTATCCGACAAACGGAAGGACGCAATTTTCCTCAAAACTAGATAAACAAGCCACCACTAAAACCTCCCCTCTTTACTACGGCTAATATTTGCGTGCTAAGCAGGCGGTCAAAGTAGATGGCTTGAAGGAAAACGCATCATTATTAATGTATTTATACTTTGTGTCGTTGCGTTCCCGTCGCATTGCTTTGTCCAAAATTACTTAAATACGTACAGAGTCTTGTCTTCCACCGAAGTGGTTCCAGATTTTCCGTTCAAAATCTAGGCTCCCTGGAATCCTTCCGCGAAAACGTGCGTATGATATTTCAGTTAATTAAGCGAGGTCCAATATTTTTATTTCACCCATGAATGTCATCTTTGTGAAAGTCTACAACTAAATACTGAAAGTTATGTCTGTTCTGTGCCGTGAAAATTTGTCGAACGCAGTGGCCAATAAAAACACTACTGTCACAAGCTCACTCCTTACCTCTTCATCCTCCGACAGATTTTTCTACTGCAAGGCGTGTAAAACGGAACGGAGGATGATAAACGATTTTGTCAAGGATTACCTAGGTTCTAATCCACACTTTACACTAAGGCAAAACAGATTCAGAAATGGCCGCATCAGCATGACACACCAGCCGGTTTTAGCTGGTTCGTAGGCATAAGATACACAAAATGATACTACTATATCGTTTATTTTGAAGAGCAATATACACAGCTTCGTTCAAGAGAAGGACAGACGATGACACTAAAAGTTAAGCAACAGATATGTAAAAGGTGAATATGAAAACAGTCTGTCTGTCAAATGTAAGACGCTGCGTAGTAAGCAACATTGAACAAATGACAACTCCTCTCATAAGAATAGCAAGCGTTAATTAACAAATCATCAAATGGAAAGTTATTTGTGTTGGATATAACAAACGGGTTTAGAATTTATAGAAAAATACATGAAAAATAACAAGAAAGAAGATAGGTAAACGGTCAGTATTCACAGAATCCAAAAGGCTCTTCAGGGCACAAAAGTGCTATCACAGTCAAGGCTCACGC
>LUCH01005175.1:18999-45995 GCA_013368495.1 Paragonimus heterotremus | reverse complement strand
ACCATATTTTGGTTATTTTTATCATTTGACTGATTAGACCACTACAGCGGCTTGACAGCAACTGACGAAGCATTGGCGTCTGTCAATGCAATTTTCAGCTCAAAACAATCGGCGCAACGGACCTACCTTCAATGCTATAGCACGCGTTTAAGCCCATGTAAACAATTAGCACCACACGCTCAAACTCCGGCAGGCCACCTGTCATCATTACACAACCTTTGGATTCAGAGGCTTTAAGCGTCATGTTGAATTAGCCTCTCAAAGTTGTCGTTCGTGAAAACCTTAAAAGCATCCGGAGGAATATAGCGCACACCGTCTGTTAAACCTTCTGATTACCAGGAGTTATGAGTCAACGGTGAAAAATGATATTGACGGAAGTCTCCGTCTCTCTGAAAATATCGTCTTGTTTGCCTTGCAAAAGACTTGACACATTATTATATCGGGTCATTTTCATGAATGTTCTCGGCGTTCGTTGTCAATTGTGGCATCCCGCCTACACGCATGTCTTATGGTTGGGGCATCGCTGTACTGTTTTGGCTTTCGTCGGGTCCATTTGAAGACCGTCCATTTTTTACTGATTACAACCCCATAAATACGAACGAGTTTGTAACCATGTTGTCTTCAGACTGAGCGATACAATAAAGCTCCGTCTGAAAGCCAGTTTTCTTCTCGCCTTCATGTGTTATCCTTGGGTGGTTAGGTTGGCTGGGAAGTCCCGAGTTAATCGTGTACACCCCGTCGTTCACTGTCGTTATCCGTCAATACACCGTGTCGCTAACCATTGTTCTATTATCTGTTATGGCCAACTTACGCAAATGAGCTCCACACTCTTAGCTTCACAGTAAGATGTTTCTATACGGTCATCCCTATCTGTGGTAAATCGATAGACGGTAAGCACTGAAATGTGACACTCGTTGCAGCGGAAATTTTCTGGCGTAACTCAAAGACCACGTTCTGGCGCACTCTACTTTTTAACAATTTCATCGTACCAAGGCGTCTGTAGCTCCCCCGTCTATAAATTCCGGAGAGTGAACTAACGTCAACCACGTGACACAAATAAGCTATAACTCTAACTGGATCCGGTCAACCGACCTTCAAAACTTCCCACGCAACTGTCCAGAGTCAGGCATGTCTTTCCGGATATTGTCACTTCGTTCGGCAGTCCTGTAAGCAAACACCAAACCGACCAAATTCTGAGTCAGTTCCACCAACCAGAACGACACAACCGACGAACCTGGACCTTATCTTACACGTTGACCAATTTGTCACGAGCGACGAATCACCGATAAATGTTCCCAATGATCAACAAGAAAATTCGGAATTCTACACTAAACCGGACAATCAACCTCTTCTACTCGACAACCTAGCAAACGAAAACGAATTACTCACCCAAAGATGATCATTGATGTTTGAACATCAACTATAAAGAGTAACATCTGACAGAGTCCCATACTCAGTTATTTCATCGTGCTCAGGCCCATTAGATTGTCAAACTGGTACACCCCAAAGGGAAACTATTCTGTCCAGTCAACCATCGGCAAAACCCAGCCAACTATCCACGGAACCAGGAGTCGCTGGCTTGAGTTCGGACACGCCGACTACACAGGAAGTAAATAAAGGAATCTTACATACTGGACATCCAGGCACACTGTACCTGTTCCCATTAATTACTGAAGCGATGTTAACTGTCGTTTTTTCCCGCGGCGTTACTGATTGCGACGCCTTTAGGTACTGTCTCAGAACCCACAACGTCTACGATTCTGGACATTAACGACTGGCCGGCTCGTTGTGGGCTAGATACGTCAGAAAACGAATTTGACTGCACTGCACCCATTAGAGCAGCAACAGATCAGCCCCAGGGATATACTGAGAACTAGTCGTTCCAACCACTGTTCGCGCCTTTGGTAATATTCCTGAACAATGAGCAACTTATCCTCATCTTGTGAGGTCACCAACCGAATATGCTATATGGAGAACATCAAGACGACCAAGTCGTTTAATGATATTTGAAAACAGCTACTACCTACGGCGGGCCCAATCTGAACACATGCGAGACCATTACAAATGAAGAGGAACGCATCAACGAAAATACGTGATGACCGATGGAGAAATGCCTTTTCTGACAATGAACAAAAATTTCCTGGATTTACGGACTAGTGGAGTACGGAGTTTGATGGATCGAATGTGTGTCACATGCGTCCTAAACCGAGTGACTCCATGTGATCGTGACTTAGTATCCCCCCTAAGTTGAAGTCACCAAAGCAACTGGTCCTCTGGAATGATCTGTGTCCTGACCCTACTGTCTCACACCTATCGAGTTAAATCACTGAAAACGTTTTTTTCAACTTAGTGAACAAATTACTTAATACCTCCACCCCACTCACGCTATCTGACTTCCATTTGTTCGCTGCTTACAAACTGCTTTCATAAGATACGATTTATTCGTTGAGCCATTTTGTTCACTTCTGGTCGACAGCAATTTGACCTCCTATGGCGAGAGGGAACATATGATATGAATTTTTTATGGCCTATTTCGGCATTCTTGCATAACTCACCGAGATTGTTCGCCCGCAAACCTTGAAAAATCACATATCCGATGACTTACTAGTAAGAGCAGTCACTATCCACGGTTCACTCGTCATTGCGAGCAGCTACCTACGTTCAGTTTGCAGGCACAGTAAATCCTTGTCTGGAAGCTGCTTCTTAAGAAATAGGTTTCATCGAGGAGATCCTGTCCTCCTATCACGTATAATGGCCTTGGGTGAGTCTGTCTAATTCTCTATTGATTGTGACCTTGTTGTAAACACACAGAGCATATGTAGATGATATCATACTATCGGTATGCTGGACGGACGCGATCATAATCAGACTGGAACGTACGCAGTGGGGCGTTCATATATAATTCGGTCGTGCCTAACGTGAGTTCAATGGCGCAGTGGTAAACACGGTTGCCTCATGAACAGCGCGACCGTGCTTCTAGTCTCGGCAGTGGCGAGGATATGCACTACTGATGAACTCTAATGAGAGCGAAACTCGAGTCTAGTGCTTCTTCTCGAAAAAGGCCGACTGGAAAGTCTACGGGGATGCGACAGCTGCGATCAATTGTGGGTGATGTTCAACTTGAAATTAACCAAATCCTCGACTACTCATCAGTATGCAAAATAGTTCGCTTGATATCAATTTGACCACGAAACATTCGAAGACCTAACGCAACCATATAAAAGCAGATGGAAGAAGGTGTATCATTAGCCTTAACGACTGACTCTTGAAACTAACTGGAACCACCATAAAAACATTTACATTCTTAGACATATCGTTCAAATGGAGGGAATCTAGCTAACAACCGAAGGTGCTGATCTATCGCAAATGTTACACGAAGTGACGACAGCGCCTCTAAAACCCTAGCAAACAATCGAAATTTTGCGGACGTATCTACTGACAGCCGTCTCAGTGCCATCCAAGAAGACAGCTAAATCCTTAGATCGAACAGCGAAACAGAATATTGATAAATGGCTGTGGCCGCCCAAAGCCACGTCCAGCATCTTCTTTTACCCCAACACTAATTCCGGTGGCCCCGAGATACCCCATCCTCAATCTCGTACTTATCCGGATAGAAGACCGTGTATCGAAATACACTTGGCACCGAGAAGTACGGCTCTACAATGGGTTCTATGATGCCTCGTATGATCGTCTTGCTGCCACACCCATCACTGTAACCAAAGAGAAAAACTTAGCACGGCGTGAAGCCTTCTACAATACACAATGGAATCGTTTGCAATGTCCCCCAATGACAGTCACATCACACAACTGGTTACGGAACCAAACCAGGATCACTCCTCGTGTACACAGCACAGCAATACAGCTTAGAGCTAGTTTGTTGACCACGAAGATCCGTCACTCACGTGGCCGTCCAAACTCACCGGAGAAATTAAAATGTGGTATCAGCCGGAAAAGTTGGTCACACATACTTCAGTCATGCTCTCATACCAATTCTGATGACGACACAGCAATGTACTTGCATCGATAATTCTTAAAATGATAAACACGGAACTCTCGACGATCCCAGAACCCTATATCTATACGATCAACACGCTTCCTAAACCCAACATCTTCGCACTAAAAAATGGTGCAACTTTCGTTGCCAATGTGGCCAGTTGTGACCCGTACAGAATGGTAGCAACAGACAAGTAGTTGTGTTTCAGTTGAAAGATAACTACGGATCTCTAGATTTTGTTCGACGCAATTTCACTGTTTTCCATTCCTGGAATCGTCCGTTATCCAAATTGCCACAATGTACCGTCGTGATAAATAAGTGTCAAACATGCACCATCATAGATTCGTCCAGCAAATGGACTTCTCAACAGACATTTGTGTAACATTTACCTAACATTCATTCAAACTGTTCGACTCATATATAGGATGCTCAGTGGAACCTACGAAACAACTGCATAAATACTTCAATGCACGTTCATTGCTGATAGGCTGATTCAAATATGCACTATGTACTATATGAATCACAGTATTGAATCATATGTCTCACGCAGGCGCATTATACCTCATCTTGGCGAGTCGTGTAAATCCAAAAATTGAGAGACGTAAACCTTCCGTTAAAAGTAAGTTATTAATGTTACATCTGAGATCGTCACACGATTTACATCTCCTTCTTATTCACGTTTATCAAGGGGACCAATTATTTTAGATATAGATTCGGGATATGAATTCCGGACAAAGGCTGTAAGGTGTGGATATGGTGTATCACTTGCGACCCGGTTGAATGGATGTCGGAAATTGAGTTGATCATTCCACCACGCTACTGTATGTGTAAAAGTAATAGTACTTCATTTTAAGTTCTGAGTTGGATGTTGGCAGATACAATGTGTAGCCTACCAGGTCGATTGACTCAACTGATCAGCTGTTCAACTACGGCTAGTTGTTTTGTAGTCATACTGTGGTGAAAAAGGCGTCCAATAAAGCACAATCTTCATTGTCCAACTCGCTTCTGCTCGGTTTGTGTGTGTGACCAGCGCATTCTATCGGGGGGTTTTCCGCTTTCCATTGCTCGTCCGTTGGTCCCATTTTGGTTGGCAGTGGCTGGTCCTGTCGCTCGTGTTGTCCGCAATATATCCACTGTGGCTTTGACCATAATTCACGACCGCGTCGAGACACTCCTCCGAGTGTTGGAATAATCCTGCTTCCGATTTGGTCATCCATTCGCTTTTGCCTGCCATTTCTCATCCGTTGGCTCAATTAGGTTGAGCGACGGCTCGTCTAGTCGCCCGTGTTGTCCACCATTCGGTCACTGTTGGGTTTTTAATGTGCTTCCCCACCACGTTGAGGTATTCCGCCGAGATTTGGAATACTCGTACTTCCGGCTTTGTAATCCACTGCAATACTACTATGTCGGATGCGATCTCACCTCAGTTCTACGGGAAACTAATAAACGTAAGGAAAATTGCTCGCAAGAAATGAAAGGACAAAACTGTGTTAAGTCATAACACTAATTTATGTCTGCTGCGTAACTATAGCAGAGCAATATGTGTCGTGGTAAGACAATCAAGCGACCATTCAACTCCATTTCACCTCTAATTGCTTTAGAACAGATTGAGAGAATCACTACACGAAACGACTGCATGCGGGTAATATGAAAAATTACTATGCGCCTCCGATCAACGACACAAATCTAGAAGAAAAAATATTTATTCAAACATAGCAGTTATCACATAATGTAGCCACAAAGACAGAAACAGTAACCAGTCAGCCGCAAACACTAGGGGCGTACTGTTGTGCACAACGAACGAACTCCTCTTCCTAGAAAAAGAAAACATGATGAGGTTGGACGTAACAAAGTGAAAACGAGCTACCTTTGCAGCATATTCACGTAAGAACAGATGATCCTTGTTAGCATCTTTCAATTGTGACATGAGTCGGTTGATGGTCTAATAAACAAAAGAACAATGACGATACGGTTAGATAATATTCATCAGAAATTACGTGGGTGGTTACATATAAACCAAACATTATGCAAATGATCGCACCTTCTTCATTCTTATACACATTCCAGTCAGTCCGTTTCGAAAAGAAGCACTATACTCTAGATACGCTTTTGTTAGAACTCGTCCATAGTGCATATCCTTGGATAATACTCACAAGCGAATGTGACGGGACGTTTGCATATGATAATCCAGTCGTGCCTAACGTGATATCAAGGACGCAGTGGTCGACATGGTTGCCTCGAGAAAGCGTAGCCGAAGTTCTGATCTCGGCCGTGACAAGCCTATACACTACCAAAGAGGTCGGACAAGAGCGAAATTACAATATAGTATTTTTCTCCGTAAGGAGCTAAATGAAATATCTATGGGAATGCGACAGCTGTGACAATTGTTCAGGTTACATGAAACCAGAAAATCTTTTACTATTCGCTGGCAAACTGTCCTTCGAACACATAGCCGTTAAAAATTGCTTTCAATGTAATCGAGGCAATTGCTATTAAACGATTGAAACCGTCACCACGTGTGTAAAAGGAACTGTTTATTAAATCAGCACTACCTTTGCAGTGTTAGTGAATTTCCTCCTCATTTCCTCATACCTGGACATAACACTCTCCGTAAGTCACAATTTTATGCATATTTTGTAATTTTCACTTCTGCAGCGAAACCAGTTCGAACACAGATCGTGCAATACGAGCTTGCTTTCTTAAGTTCAATGTAATCGTTAGAATACAATCCATGATGACCAATTTCAGATAGACGATTTACGTTAACGGATTTTGAGTCAGAAACAGGCAACCTGAATGCTATTCGAAATGGCAACCGTCAAGTTACGGGCTAAAATCCCTGCCACAAGATAACCAACTATGCAAGCATTCGGTACAACAGGGCGGCTGTAGGTTGATCATCACGACAAACATAAAAACCGTAACTTTCGTGAGTGAAAAATCAGCCAGTTGAGATGCCCGACTGCATGTTCGCCAATAATCACGTAAACATTGCTCCAAACTGTGAGTTTGGTGGATTGTGAGTCAACAGCTGCCTCAGATGCCATACTGAAAGAGGCGGTTATGTGATATACTGTTTGGTGGGTAGTTAGTGACATGAAGATTCTTAGGTTTAAGCCGACCCGAAATGATGGGCACAAACAAGGGAATCCACCGTGGAATGCCATCATAGAAATATGAGCAGTGTCAAACAACACAAGATGAATATTTCGAACACTTGCACTCGGAGCTACTGTCAAATGGTAATACATACAGCTACGTCCTGCCTGGTTAACTAGGCGTGGTCAAATGACACGACAGAGTAATATACGGATCCTGACTCACAAAACTAGTGTAAATCTCAAAAAACCCAGCCATGTCGTCTGATCAGTTTCATGAGTGCACGAACGAGTAAGCGCGCCCCAGAACAAAACATTTATTTGTTTAAAAAAAATAACTGTGCTTACAACAACCTGAAAGTGATCACACGCACAAGGGGCTAAAAATCCGACTCCAAAGTGTAAATATGCACATAATGCATTATCCCGTTACAAATAACGTGCTTTGGCATCACAATGGAGGTACGATGAAGAAGTGGAAAATACTGAAAAACGTTCATTGATAGAAAGACTAATTTGAGGAGCACAGAGTTGCAACAACAGTACCAACAAAAAATACTTTTTACAAGACTCGACAGCGTCGCCGATTAAAATACCAATTTTCCTTCGGACATCAGCTTGCAACATTACCAAAGCAAACTTCCATGCTATATATGCATTAAACCTATGTTCTACACTGACCAGCAGACCTAACACAACACACGTAAAAGGTGCACAACAGTGGGTAAATAAGTAAAAGATGGGATCGCTGCGATCGGTGGTTGATAGAGTTTGTCCGTCCTGAAAACACGCTGACGAATCTGGTCGTGCCCACTGCGGTATTTCCACAACCTCTGATTAATGCTCCGAGAATGAAGATCATCGGATAGGGACACTCTGAACATTGTCTGCCTGTGTTTGCCAGGTTTAACAGTCCTACTAGAGAGCCGATCACACGTCTACATGAGATACTCGGTTCTTCAAACAAGGTTTGAGTTAATACACAGGTCACAGGCAACGTACGTTGATAAACGCCCTACTAGCCTTAAGCATAAAGTTTGTGATCTCATGAGACAATCCATAAGCGTTGACGAAACTCGCAAGATGAGCAAAAGTCTTGACTATCTTAAACAGTCCAGCAGCAAGAACGATTGTGTGAACAATCTCCTGTAAGTTACGTGCAAATGTTATACCGAATAGAAACCTCCAGTCCGACAAAGATGTTTTAGGTTGTTCATGAGGAGTCACAAACAAGGACAAAATCGTTTACAGACTCTACATTTCGATACACTTTCAAAAGCAGTGGAAACGATCAAATGTCCTTGAAAGTACAGAATATAGTTGAGCCTGCATTCCTTATAAACACCGAGCATTTCCAGTTTACAAACATGAACAAAAGGTAAAGATTTAACTGCTACGTACACGGAGGATTTAAGAAAAAGAAACTGATGTAAACGACAAGTTCCGGTAGAGTGCGTGCTTGAAGCTACAAGGTGTTAGGTTCATGTGTACACCCCGAAGAGGCTGTCTATCTGAATGAGTGGGTGAAATGGCTTTCTTAAATAAGAATCGAAGAGGAACACCGATGAAAAGAGTAAGAAAAACCGGCTTAAGATTAGCCCAACATCCTTTGTATCATACATCAAGGTTCACAAACAGTAAACGAGACTAACATGGCCAATATATGGTTGTTTATAAACCCTATGTGCGACAGCATTTGCTGATGTTCATAAGGTTGCATCCGGACACATTAATAACATGATAACAACATTTTTCCAGAAGGTTTATCAAACACGATACTGCAGTGGAAAAGCAGTAACTAGGAATGGATATGTGAACAAACGGTGAAACCAGCTTCCTTCAGTAGTGAGTTGTTCACCTCGGCGGAGTTTTCCAGTTAATCGTCCTCGCCTTCAACTGATAACACATACTCGTGCGTTAAAAATAGCCCCACTATAGGTCAACAAAAAGTACCAGTCACTTCAACTACAACACAGTGTCTTTGCAAAAGCTCTTCCTAATGCTGAATATTGGGTGACACCTGCCTTGCTTCAGATGACTTTTTTTAAACCTTTTCATGTTATGTAAATAGTTCTTGAAATGAGGGTAAGACTAAATATTTTCGTTCAATGAATCGACAAACACGCACGCTGGGTGAAGGAGTTCATTAGATATGCAATAAGAACCATTTCAAACTCGTTCGAACAGGTTAAGATCTGTCAAATATTGCAAATACAGTAACGTAGTTGATTTTTATTGAATCTATTACCTTTCGGTACGTAATGGCAACACAATGCCATTGCAAAAGCTAGTCACGTGAATAATTAACCATGAAAAAAACATGACACAACAATATGTTATATGAATCTTCACGCGATGTAGGGAGAATATTGGTAACCAATAAGTTACACCAGCGAAAATACCCACACTATCATCTTGAACACACTAGGGCACGATCGTGGGTATGAGCAGTTCAAACGCAGACTTATGAATGTACATCGTTAAGGTACGCAGTCGAAATGACCACACACAGTCAGACAGTATACAACAGTCCCTATTTTCTGTGCTTGTCAATCAGTATGAGCATTTCAGCCAAGTGAGTTCGAACTGGCTGTGATATGCAATAACATCGCACAACAACTCGTTTTCGTTAATCTAGATGAGCAAATATTTAGTTAAAGAGTTGTAGAGACTCGTACTAACCAAGAACCGTAAAGATCGGTCGCTATACTTAAATGTGAATCTTCAATCGAACGTCTGTGTGTCTGGTGCATATCCCTTGAAGGATACCATATTCACATAATCGTGTTCATCGATGTGCAAAGATAGCGTTAGGAGACTAGTGTCTCACGTGATCAACTGGTGCTCATGACCCCGCTAAGTCGTGATATAATACACAACCGTGAGTCAATATGCATGTCTGAAAGTATGCATACGATATGAAACACACAGTAATCGAAATGACTACATGAAAGAAAGAAAATATGCAAACCACACAGTACCGTATTCCTGTTCATTTTCAAGTGGAGAGATCATCGCATGGGGTGTACACACAGACAGTACTTTATGGGAAAGATATATCGAACTCAGCATTCAATCTTTACGCACATTAACTGAAACAAACAACGAACAAAGTGGCCAACGGGTCAGTTACGTGTTCGGAATAAACCGACAGAATCAGGAATAGACAGGTTTACTGATCAGTATGTCCCACTGGACAACATTGACTGATGTCCGTATTGAAGGAACGCCAGACGCACCCTCGATTGTTTAGAGTGCAGCATATTCTGATAAATCAGGAAGAGCAACAAAAGTGAAAACGATTACACAAACACCTTCGAATCCAAAATAAAACACGAATTCAATTCAAATGCAACAGGGATGCAAAGGACGCACCTCAACTGGCTTGCACAAATGCTGCGAAACCATGATCATATTGACCAACACGTCCGCGTTGCTGCTATCCTAGAAACAAAACAAGAAAGCATAATGTTTGACAAATAAAAGAAAAGAGATAAATGACGACTTGGTTTTTGAAATATACGGATGAAAAATGTATGCTCAATGTAGCTCATTACTCCGGATAAACATGGGAACAGGATTGAGCTTACCTGACTGGTAAAACACCACACGGATTGGAGAATAAATAAACGTGCACCAGTTGATTATTACTGTCGAAGCGAAACACAACTGAGTCAACCAGCTTAGTCACAACCAATATAAAACATGTCCCCTCAGCATTTGGATGAATGCTACGATTTCGGATAAAGTAAAAGTCAGTGGTAATGAGAAGCGATTTGAGTGCCGCGAAGAGACCTCAACGAAAAATTGATTCACACTCTGACATGTTGTAACCGTTTCTATATTCACATCATCAAGTGTTAATAAATACCCGACAAATGTGGTCAGAATGCCGAAGTACAGTGTGACTGACACGGAACCGAATATATGCAAAAGTTATGACAACTGTCGATAAGTGAGGGTGCACACACAAACTCTTCAGCTTTTACACCATAGGTTGTATGTTGTGACGTCACATGCAAGGCCACGTGGGTTGGATACTGCCCGATTAGGCAAATTCAAGAGAAGGTAGTCCAGCAATCAGATTACAAGTCTTGATTGCGTACCTCGTAGGAGAGCGTTGATACTTTTGAGCACATGAATCAGCTTCACAAAGTACCTAGTTTATTATGTTTTCAGCTGCCGTGCTTCCATCTAAGCCCGGAAATTAGGGAATAACAAACGTCACAAACTTCTCGGCATCAGCTCCGCACGGTGAACGTCGAAAGATTACGAGAAAGAGATCGTTTTACTTTTATTTTCTGCCTCCGGATAGTTGGTTCAGTAACCATAGTTTGACGATTTTGAACTGCGCGCAAAGACATATGAGTTAGATGGTATACATTCCGCCTACTCATGTTCGTGCTGGCAAACGGCGGACAAAGAACCCTAACAAGACGAAAAAACACATGCACGAAAGGGACTGACTGCAGATCAAGGCAGACAGAAAACATTTCCCTACACATTTTCGCCCAGAGGAACAGCAATGTGAACCACCGAAAACTGACGCAAGACTAGCAACGACATGTAAAGGGTTACACGTCTGATCGATATAATTCGTATACGATATGCCCAGTTGTACGCTGGGAAGATCGAGGTAATACAGTCTGGCATCTAGCGCAACTCGAAAAACGAATCGACTGAGCCGATGTACATGGGAGTAGCAGTTATCAGTTTGAACAACTTGTAGACGTATCTCTCAAAGGGAGAATGTTCAAGACGGTTGCAGTTGCTCAACCTAGCAAATATGTCAAACCGGGTGGTACAAGGACCCAATTTTGCAAACAGTTACTCTCAGTCATTCTACCCAGATCAATTCATATCAGATCAACCGAAAAGTGGGATTTTTAAACAATAAAGATTATTATCGGAGGCCAAGTTCCATTTTTTTGAGTGTAGAAGCAGTTGCTAAAATCCTCTCACTTCCACTGGTCTATCACCTCAAAACTTATTAGAACTCATGTGTACACAAGAACTGTTGAATTGAACAGCCTACCGTGATAGTCCCTATCATCGTTGTTACACGCACAATGTACAGTGAAATGGTAACAGGGAATCCGGCTAAACCTGAACCATTCGACAGCTCATCAGAACAGGCATGCCGTGCCGTCCTGGCACATCTCCATCACCTAAAACATCTGATGACCTGTCCTGTTTTTTCAATTACATCTAACAAAACTGTCGGCGCTCAAGAACATTCGAAATTAATCAGCTGTGTAGTTCGATTTCACAGGAATATGAACAAATATTGACAAAACCAATGAAAATCCCACACAAAAACTGTGAGATCAAAGACAATGGTATACACGAACTCGACATTCCACGCAAGTTTCCACGAGAAACACACCAGACGCACAGATGTAACTATAATACGATTGGATTAGTGTGAACGTCAAAATGGAGCCACTGTAAAGTGATCATTGAAACTTCCTTCATGATTACCCGTGGGGAAGTGACGATGCACCGGGTGAACATACTGTGCGGTGCCGGATTAGCATACCGGGTGTTATCCGCACTCCACTAAACTCACTAAATGCAAAGCCAACAATGTAAGATTATACAGGCAGATGGGGATAAAGGACTTACAACATTCTCAAATATACTGTCATCGATACGCGCATCGAGTCTCATGCACTTAGCAGTCTTAGAGAACAAGTAGTGATGTGGTTAAGATGAAGATGTCGAGTCGTGTGAGGAAAACCACATCACCCTTGAAACTGTTAAGGGTGTAAAAACTTAGACGACCAAATCACACGTCGAGAATGTAAGGTCGAGAATTTTGTGGAGACCGTAGCCGACTGAAGTAAGGTATGAGGTGAACAAAAGATGAGCTGGCGTGGAGTCATTTAAAAGTAGATAAACTACCATAGATTATGCACGAATTCCAGTCTGGATTCTTGTGACTCACAGTTTAGGGTTGGAGACGTTAAGAAAGACAGTAGCGTGAATGTTGCAGCCGTTTTACTTGTCAGTCTGTGAAGTGAGTGCAATTAACGAATCAAAGCAGTGTAACGAGACTGGAGCGGTTTCGTGACTGGGGAAAGTTCAACCAATCAGAACTTACACACCAGCTGCTGCTAGCGGAATTGTGGTCGATCGGCACCAGTCAATCAAAAACGGGGAACACCTGCCACATAGAACTGGTTTGTAAAAGGTGGGGATTATAACCAGCTGTTTGAATGCGTGTCAGATTTAAATAACCGACTTGCTGAAAGCAAGGTCATGGAACGTAGCTACGAACGAGCCGAGCAAAAACGCCTGTTGCTCGGTAGCAACCGTAAATACTGTCGCTCATCTACAAAACGGAGGCTTAGTGCCGCTCAGACCCCCGTTGTTCTGGTTTTCATGATTTGGTAACCTAGGCGGCGACAGGTGGCAAACGCTCTAAAGACAGATCGATGAAGACCTATTTTGAATTACGTCACGGCTGGTTTTTATAAGATGTAACCGTTAAACGACAACATAAAGCATCTGACATTGACCAAATGCACACAACGAAACCTCCCGATAGCAATGGTCAACCGTATCGACGGGAGTTTTAAGAGTTACGGGTACCTTTCGGTTCATTTACACCTGACAAACACAAAGACAACGCATGAAACGCAAAGCACAACAGTGAAGATATCAGATCCATTGAGTCTATCTTGTTGTCTTTTACACGTTGAAGGTGGAATACAAATCTATAACTACAATGCCAATGCATCCAACTGGAGTTATGATGCAAGTGTACGGACAAAAAACTGACAGGGTGTTCTGCAGTGTTTGACCAGCACGTAGCAGTTACGTTAGTAAAGAGAATAAATCTATTATCTGTTGCGTCGCTTACGAGATATTTGATGAATACGGCTTATTCATCCAGTCACCATTGTTCCCTGAAACCCACATAAAACTTTCACTGGCTCGCCTGACCAACATAACTGTTGAGTTCGGCATGCTGACTGACAAAGACAGTGACCGAAGCAGGAGTGAACTGAAGGGTCATGATCTCAACTCCGGAAGGAAAAGGCACATTTCCAGAAATTAACGGACGAATGATTCAGTGACTATACTACCTTCAAAAATTGCAGTTACACTGATTCAGTTTATGTGCATGCTACTAGCCGGTCGGTCGGAGGGAGGCAGTTCACTTTTCATGGGCACATCGTTAATGCTTGTAGCTACAAGAACCTATTGCAAAGATATTCACCCGCACAGCTTATTAGCCAGTACCACCCGATGGCCTAGAGGAAGACAAGGCTCCAGTCCGCCGAAGCAACCATGTACGGATGCTGTGGGAATCTTCGTCAAGAGTTAAGCAACGTGGTATTACTATACCCCAAAACGAAACACTAACCTTTTCAGGGGGGAGTCAAGCTAATTGCGAACACAAAACAAGAGTAGATCGTGCAGCTTTCCAACGTTATGCAAGGAAACACCGGTGTAGTAAATTCCACCAAAGATAGAGTGATGCATCATCACTTTGCACAAGATCAAAAACACTGGCCTTTGAGATCAAATTCATAGTGAATGCGTTGCTATCCTGCTACTTAGTAGTGCGCAACGTTCCGAACAGAGTGATTAGTGAAATGAAGTCGTGGAACAGAGAAAACATCGAGAAATATCACATAGACGAGAGCGGAGCGTGGAAGCCCATTATTTTTTAGGTCTGATTTGCACCAGTTGTGATGCAAACTGTCATCTCACTTTTGGTCAAACATTCTGCAATTCACATGTCTGATCTTCGCAAGTTGGGTGCTCAAACTCACCTTGCCCATTTTTCTGATCCAGTGTATTACCCGTGGACATATGATGAGACTTTCATGTTGCATAGTCTTGATACTCAGAAAAACTAGTGCATTGACTTTCACGGACTCGGATGATAGTAATAATAATAGTAGCTTCCAGTGTGAAAAAAGTACTGCATCTGAAAAGCGAATATATATATTGAGCGAACATCAGCACACCATGCACACGTAGCCAGTAAAACAGAACAGCTTGGACTACATGTATAAGAGGGAGTTCTGTTAAATCCACGCAACGTACCATTAAAACCGTTCCAAAGGGCATTTATCCGATCCGTAGATCTCTCCCAATCAGCAGCTACTGGTATAATGACTTGAAATGGACTTTGTCACTGGCTTCCTGCAGTTTACGTATAAAACACCTCAAAACCGACTGACTATACGCATGAACACACAAAAGAACGGGACTCAAATGTGGAAAATGTGTGTATTTCTAACCAAAGTATGAGTTCAGGTGGTCACTGGTTTGGCAAACAGGCCCTATGCATTATGAAGACAAAGAGTCTATGAATTGTGGAGCCGAAAGCTATTTGGGTCCTGATAATGAAGTCTTACACGTGAGTAAATGAAGCATGTATGCAGTCGTATTAGAAACAATGTCTCTAAGAGTGAGTACACTGCAAAAGAATTTTGCGAGATGCAACCTACGAGACACACTAAACAGCGACGAAAAATACCGTATCAAGAGTTGATGACGAAATAGTGGAAAATGATCACATTCAATCAAAAGGTGAAAATTTGAAGTGATCACCACCGACCTTGCGTCAGTGGTAGGTAAAGCAATTTTATACACGGTCACAACAAAACGGAGTAAGCTGACCACCAGCATTGCAGAAATTGCGCGTTTTGAGTAGTGTGAAAAACGTTGCTACACTCACGAGATCGATGGCTTCCTGTAGAATCGCTTCGGCCTCCTGCCAACGATTCATGCCAATCAGTGCTACAGCCTGACCGTTGAGAATAACCGTGGTGGAACCATGACGTTCTTTCAGCTCTTCGTATATGTTTAGAGCCTCCTGAAGTTGTTCTCCACCCTGAGATATGAAGGCAAAGGAGAACACTAACGTCAACCGCGTCAGTTAATTGTAAACTTCGACACACACTCTATTTTATAAAGCAATTACGTATAGCATATCAATCGAACGTGAGAATGCCAGACGGTCCTGAAGGATCCAAGTGTTAGTCCACGATCACTTCGAATGAAAAGTATATTAGGTCATAAAAATGAAAGTCTGACTTCCATTTAGAAATACAAAGGTCAATTGTTAATGCATTTTTTACCAGAAAGGTTTCAAGCAAATGCGTGAACATGGACAATAGGCGAGGCATTCAAACCACATCATAACGGAGGATTAGAATGGTAGTTAGGATGGTATAAAGCGTCAAGCAAAGAGATACAAACAGTCAAACAACTGTAAGAGTTCACGCTGCATCGTCTTGTTTCATGACAAACTGTACTATCTACATTACATTCGAAAACTATACAACCTGATGTTGTGGCTTGACCTTATTTCAAATAAAATGAGAAAATACATGTAATTCATGTTTAAAAGTACGTAAACAAACTATCACAACGCTGTCTGCCAGAAAGATATACTATTTAATGAGAAAAATTCCACATGACGTCAATAAAGAAGCCGAATAACATAGACCAGGAACAGCCACGGGTCACAGCATTGCTAAATCGGCAGAGAAAAATAAAAAGTGGTTTACCCTCAGCAATGCTTTTAAGGTTAAAAACAACCAATTCACTAACTAGTAACGAAGTGGTAAGACGAAAACCTAGAAATATCGTATGAGACTTCAAGTTTCATCCATTGGGATAAAGGTTTGTTTACTAAATGTTCTCCCAAGATCTCCATGATCACTGAACTATCGATAAACTCAAGTAAACAACTTGGACTATTACTGCGAAGAACTTAGGGCCGTACTTCTTAATATGTTTTGAAGTCGTGATGATTTAGAACAAGGGCTACAAAACATGGCACTTTTGTGTTGGTCAAAGGATGTATTTCTTGGAAATGTCCAACATTCGTTAGCACATATCGCAGTCCGTAATATCGTCCACCTTCGGTCCTGGTTTACCATAGTGTTAACACAGTACGCTGCCGTTTTTAACTTGCTTACAGTTGATTTTAAAACAGCATATTGGACATCGTGCTTCTCGTCCCAGAACTTGGTGGTTGCAAAATCATGTTAACTAGTTCGCAAAGCAACTTCATCGCACCTAGCTTAGTTAGTGGCTGTACACAGGTACCGTTACGATGCCTTCATCGCTTTTTTTCACTTAAACAGATCCTGTAGCAGTCTTCCGGTAAGCAATAATTAAAAAATGCTCATCTAATCAAGCAGATTGGAACATGACCAGACAACCCAAACCGCCGGGGCAACAAAAAATCGGATCTGCAACTGTGTATTGGTAACTAGAGTAAGATAAACACTGCACACTAACATCACGAGTGAGGAGTAGCAACAAGCAGCGGCAGTCAGAAAGCCCTTGAAGGTAATGAGAAACAAAGGAACATTAACTGTTTGAAAGGGTTCAACAAGTAGTATATGCTGAGACCCCCAACAGTTGGGTAAAACCGCGTGGTGGTCAAACAACAACGTGGTCACGAAATATGAAGACTCTGACTGCTCCATTGAGCATAGTGGGTAGGTGTCGCCTGCCTGGATGGGGTCTTCGTGATCATTCAAACGACCGGTTAGAGACGCTATCCGAGATGGCAATGTGTCGCAGTCAATGGCGTACCTGTATCCATATTATTTCTAGTTCTTCCGATTAGTCTTCTTTATTAATTCTCAACCTTCTTATTAACGTTTCCTTCTAGGATATTCGGCGTCACTGTTGAGGCGAGCGACGGCCCGAGCCACGGTACCTTTTGGTCAGGCTCATGGCTGTTATGATGATGATGAGTCTGAACTTGCAATACCGATGGCCTTTGAATGAACAAGAGAAGATTGCAAATAAGCGTGTGCTTCGCGGTGGCGTCCATTTTATATTTTGTTTCATATGAAAACAATAACTTGATTGCGAACATAATGTTGTACCAGGCGAGCACTTGGGAGTTGTAAGTCCCCTCGGGTCCGAACAAAACAGAATTAAAATCTACAAAGCGCCACTTAAAAAGTGACATCACAATCATTAAATGAGTTGACAGAAATGAGCCACATTCCATCAAAATGCTGTGGCAAAAAACCCTTCACATAATCTATGGACATTTATCGGGCTTCTAATCCCGACACAGAAATACAAAAAGAGTAAAAGAAATACCTTCGTCAAGTTGAACAGTGCCGTAGCCAGTTGGCAAGGAAGCGCGTCTTCGTCGGCAGTTTGCATCCTCCGGACAGTTTTTCCGGCCAAATCGTAACGATGTAAAGCTATGTAACACTGAACTCTCAATGCGTTACTGGTGGAATCAGAAGAAATAGAATTTAAAAAAAGACAGATGAGAATTTTTGATGTCAAAGTTTGCTGCGCCAACGTTATCAACGTAACTTTATCGTACTGTTTCAAGACTTTTGAGCAACAGAAAATTGATATTAGGAGTCAAGCTTACGAGGTTAGATTGTTGACCACATCATTTATATTCAGAGAGGCCTCTCAATTGACCCATTTCAAAGGAAAGTACTAGGGCTCAAGTTTCGTCCCTACTGGAGCACATTAGTAATGCACAGCCTTCTTCTAGCCGGAATCAGTACCAAGTTATCGTGAACGTGAGACAACCACGTTAACCACGACGTCAGTAAAATGAAAATAAGCATGAAGAAACGTTCACGCCAGATATATATATATGGTAAAATCGCCCAATGAATACAAGTGGAGAAGGCATTAGTTGACAAATGTGGCCGAAAAAAGGATCTTTTTTTAAAAAAAAGTGCAACATAGACACTCAACACGGCGCCAGTAACCACATTTTGCTACACCCAACGGCGTTGCCAACCCTTGTTTCAAAAAGGCAGTTTTCACACAAATTTGTCTGAGACGGTTAGAATTTTTTTATATTTTGGCACGTTAAAAGCATACCGTTTGATATGACATAATTTTGGCACATGCGTCTGATTGGCCTATTATGCGACTAAACTTCAAAACTGTCTGAAACACAAATAAATCCGTCGTCTTCGTTTGTATAATCCATGGTTCAGCAGACGATAAAATCGAGCTTTTTGCCCTGCTTGTTGGCGTTCTAGGTTGCAAAGACCTTTCAGCCACTGTGCATTTTACGCGACTTCTGCATTGCGTAGCAACTCTTCACTAAGATCGTGCGTCTCGACGTTAACAGAATAACGTCCGCCGTCCATCTTTTCATGGGGAGTTGTATCACCCTTGTATACTAGACAGGATATCGTAAACACTCTGTTACAACAAGTTCTTGTACATGAGAACAGAGCAGGCACTGGCCGCCAGACATTAATCACCCTAATCAGCCGCACGCAAACTGGCACGTAAAATAGACCCGAACCTACGGAGCTAGTGAAACAAAAACAGCACGTAGCGTTGAAGGGGGAATTTGCCTATTTAGAAGACAAACCAAAGCAGCTAAGCAGCACTACATTGCTATTCGCCTTAGTGACACATCCTCCATAGTGCGTACACATTGTTCTAATAGTCCCATCTGGTTCCTCGTCTTCCTGGCGTTGAAACCTGCCTTTTAGTTCCCGAATGTAAGCGCTATATTACTCACAAACGAAGCTGCATGTTATACAACACTATCAGACTATCGACCAGCACATAGGCAAATTCCAAGAGAGATTAACCTTTCAGCTACCCCAGTAGCTCATTAGAAATAGCATAAAAAGCGCGGACTATTGTCAGTCTGGTAACACTGCTATACAAATGTTACACTGAAGATGAACCTCAGGCCTTTCAAGGATGCGTTAAGTTAGTTGTAAAGTACCACAGAATGGGGCGACGTCGCCGATGTGCTAAAAGCTCAGCAATTCGGAACAGTTCCACACATCTGTATTTATATTAAACCAGAGTGCTTTCCAAGATTTCATCTGATGACAAATATGGGATTGAGCAATCCTAATGTATTACACTTGAGAAGATGACTATAATCAATCCTAAACTGCACAGGAGCCTAACAACTGGCGGTATTGCCACAGTTCACCGACACACTTTTTCCGTTCATACCAATTTAAAAAAGGCCCCAGAAACATATGCGGCAATAAGAACAATTAAAATAACTCAGTCAAGAAGACAGATATACTGCAAACTGGACTGAAACGAGTGTTCCCAGAGTGACTTAAAAACGCAAACCAGTGGTGGTATACTAATATCAGTTTAGGTGCACGCAGGGCACTGGCTGAAGATCGCACGGTCGATTAGAATAACCTTCGGATGTTACAGCGAGGTTTCAAGTTTGACATTGAAATGGTGTGTACAGGGGGGCTCTCAGAAACAACAGATACACCACTTGCATACATCGTGGTAACTATACGGGGCAATGTTACTGAGCGTTTTAGAATAACACAGAGAGCACTAAGGTGCACAACGTAAGTCAACATATCGTCTTAAGTAGCAGAGATTAAATGACAGTCGCACTGCTCAAAATGAAGCCGCACGATGTGTACAAAAACGCCTGACAACAACAGATAAACAGAGACAGTGCTTTTCTATCCAGTTAAGAGTTTGCGCAATGGTCTTATCTACGGAAAAATGATTTGAGTGGTTTTAAATCTCTTAAACGAAGATTTTCACTTATCTCTACAGAGACTGAACAGTATCCTGAAGCTATTACCTTGAGAAATAATAAAAAACGGAGCAATGATGCACACTAGTGTTGCAATCAACAAACTAACCATCACATCCTACCTGAGAACGCTGGAGCATGTGAGTAAAGATGTTTTAATAATGAGACCTCAATGAAGGTCAAGGGTTGTCATCATGAGTAAAATCGACCGTGCCGAAAAGATTCAACTGAACGTTAGTGAAACCAATAAATTTTGAACGACGCAGGAGAAATTAGTATTCGGGAAATCAAAATTAGTACCCGAAAATCTCTGAAGGGTCCCAACAATGGACTAGCTCGGCAATTTCCCACTAACAGGTACACAAACACCAAACGTGTGTGGGGAACCAAAAATACATAATATATACCATTGAAAATAATCGTATCCACGACCAAGTCTTCACAATGTCAACCCGATAAGTGGCTGGTGGAACCGGAACGAAATCAAAAGCAGACCTTGTTGTACCAAACAAACCTGTCTTCTTGGATTTCTATTGGTTACTTCATAGACAAGATGTATCAGTAAAATGAAGATCTACAGTTGGTGTCGACGCCTAAGATTTCCTGTTGGTTGGTCCAGCTCCGCTTGTAGGTCGCTTGCTTCAACGAGTGAGGCAGTCAAACAACTTGTTATACTCCGATACTCGTTATAACATAATCCGATGCCACGTCAGTGGGTAATCCGGATTGGTCACTGCGCTGATAAGCCAGTTTGCTCGTGTTGTCAATATTGATTGGCCGTAGCCTTCTGTGAATCACTGGCTGACTTTTTATCGATGCGTTCGTTCAATCCAATAAACTTGCAGAAACTGCAGGTCCAGTCTATACGATATTTTTTAATTACTACAGTATATAACCAATAAGGACATCATACTGGCGTTTGGCGTACTGCCTTGATGTATAAACAATTCATGAAACGAGACTATTGCACAGAACTACTTAGATGGGTACAACCTTCAATTACTGGAAGTGAAACAGTGGAAATATCTGGAAATTTACACGTTTTTGAATAACGTAGTTATCGCTAGATTGACAGCTGTCGTGAGAGGTCCATTAGATGTTACTCTACAGACAACCACCTCGCTTTCATGAAAAGATAATATTCCGCAACGAACATACAGAACACAAGGCGATTGTTCATTGTATTGAACCCAGCGCAATCGAACTGATGTTAGCTGGAAAACAACCAGAACAAAGCGCAATCCCAGTCGTTTTCTTAAGTCGAAGAAATGGTTGGTCAATCGCACGGTCATTCTGCATGAAGCCGACAGTAACTGACAAATGCGGGTATTTCGACTATTTCTATCCGAAAGTGACGCAAGATGCACCCTGCCCTCAGAAACTAAAAAAATGCACTGGCAAACTGCAAGGAGAGGTTTGCTTCCATTCTGAATAAAAGGACAGCAACTACTAATTAGTTGTTTTTACTATGAAAGCAGGATCAGAAAACTTTCCCCTAATATCAATATATAAGAGAAATGTTGCTTACGGGCGACGTCATTGTCAACCAACTGAAGCAACCGTTCAAAGCAGCCAATTCGTAGGCTAACCATGCAGCTAAAGCTTGTGTAACCGCCGGCACAGTCAGACGAGAACAGCCGGAGTGATCGAGATACATTCTATGAATCATAATTTTTTAAAGTAGTATCAGCGAGCGCCACATAAGGAAGACTAATCGATCTACAGGCGCAAAATGAACGCATCAAAAAGCGGCTATGAACCCAAATGTTCACTATAAACAAACCAGCTGCTCACAACATTGAAATTCATAATCGTCAATCGCTAGGTAACAAGGCGGATGTCACCACTGTACCGTTTCACGCCATAATGAGAAATGGTTTGGAATTAGCTAAGTCACTATCAGCCAATCGTATAAATCAGTATTTGTGTACTTATGAAGAGCCCCTGTTAACACCCTCCTCAGTAACAGCAGGATGATGCAAATAATGGTCGATGACCTCCTCTGCCTCCCGATGTGTAAGCATTTCAATATAACTTACACATACGTACATATGTTCCGAGTGCATGAGCTGGTGATCTGTAGGGCACCGAACAAACCGCCTCATTTGGATAAACCAACAAAAGTTTTGTTTCAAACACCCAACTACCTTACTCCATAAGACATATGGGGATGCCAAAGAACGTGTTTTAAATTCCGCATGATGTGAATCCATCTTGAATGACAAATAACAAACACCAACTACAAATGTACTGACTGTTCCTACCTTTCAGATTTGGAATAGATACTGTTTTCAAGTACTCCACTGTAGGATTTGGTAAGCTGTTTTCTTGCACACGATTTTAAACTATTAACTTTTGTCGACAACAAAATCAACATACCGCCCTTTCGAACAAAGCAAGATTCCACGGTACGATATGTCAGTGAACCCAGTGAAAGCATACAGGTGCGCATGGAAGCGTCCACTACAACGGTATGCGCTCCAACGAACAACAGTTTAGATATCACAAAAGAGTGACCTCTACAACGCCCTCAACGATCATGTGCAGTAGAACAAACATCCATATATCATCGGACTAGGAAGCGATCTAAAGGCCTTACTTGATTGTCAAACGAGTTCTTTTATTCAGTCACTACATTTGCAGACTTAGATGGTTAGGCCATGTACTAAGGATGTCAGCTAATCGATTGCCACACCGAGCACTGTTTGCCGACGCTTCGATCGATTGGCGTAAGGCACGGGGTGGACAGATGATGACCTGGCGTAGACAAATGGAGTCATTCACAAATGGGTTGGTCACGGTAGATCGGATTCGTCTCTCAGGCTGGAGCCCTCGCGACTCACTGAGTCGCTGGCTTGAAACTTTAGGTGAGATGGCGGCTAACCGAGTTCAGTGGCGTGAATGTTGTCGTTGTTTGTTCGAGTTGTCTGTGAAGTGAGTGCACTTAATGACGCGGGGCAGTGAAAGTCGTAAGGAAGCTGTCTTGCTGATGATGCCTTACTTCCACTTACAGCTTAGTTGTTTGTTTGCAAGGTGTAGGCGCCTTGATGTCGTATGTTTGAATATAGATATCGCTATTTTTAGTTGTTAGATCCCGTTCCCTCTCTTTTTCTTCTCTCATCCCAAACAGGGGTTGTTTCTTCTTCTTGGTTATGTGGCCGTTAAGCATCAGTATGAACCACTGATAAATTGCTGTCTATGATGATGATGACTTGGTTGTCTCGTTCCAAAAAAGAGGCGGGTAAATGATATGCTTGGTGTCCAATTAACTGTGAGACTGTTGCAAATCCGCTCATCACGCAGGCTCTATTCTTCGAGTATAGTATTTCAAAACACGAAACTAGACCACACGGAGACTGTCTTACGCAATTCGGCCACAGATGCAAATTTATCACATAACAGTCATTTACAGGTACCGCCACTGGTAAAGGCTGCTGTGCATTTTGGAGCATCTAAATATATTTCGATCATGATGCTGTTTCGTTCCACCATTTGTTTCGACGTGTAGAAGGAACGACTGGCACTCAGGTGAAGAGGATGTAAGGAACTTTCATTAGGTTCCCATTTCAAGTCGGGTGAGAGGACTTAACTGATATAGGGAGCAAATCACAGCGGCTACGAAAAACTGCTATGAATAAGTATACCACAAAAGAACCTTGAAGCTGCAGTAAAACGGGATTTCCGACACCTCGAAACTCTTCTTGAGTAAGCGTTGTTTGATTCTATTTGGCTAGGAATCAGAAAATAATCATCGGAAACTCAAACTAACTAAACGTTGGTACAGTGTGTGGGTATTACTTGGTCGAATCAGCAATAGAAGTAAGGTGAATCTTTTGTTCGAGACAAGCAGTGTGCCATTCTCCCCGATCTGTGATTGTTGAACGTCCAATTGGTGAACCTGAGACAACAGACAGACAAAGACGATCCACCGATTAGGAGCACCGGCTTCGCAGATGGGATGGACATTATGAAGAAAAGTTCGGCTGATCTCGACAGGATCATGTAGACAACAGCATTATCTGAGGCGTTCTGTGAACGACCGGGTGTATAATGTCACTGTAAAAACGGGTGCGAAATTTGACCCATCCGTCCGGAGAATGTCAAGTGTTCGTTTCAGACCATCCATACATTACAGGTATGTGATAGGAACACCGTACCGGCAATGGCAGAGTTCGCCGGTGTCTCAGAGAAAGACAAACTCCGTCAACCAATGAGTATAATGATCTCTCAAAGAGATTGTTACCTTGGGCACATCTTACAAATGCTTTGTTTACGAGTGGTGGGTTAGGCTGGAAGCCGTAGTCAGCAGACCAGAGTATGACATGGTTTACGGTCATGAAGACATTGACACAGAATCTTGTTTCAGTAGGACGTTCATAGTTTTTACAATGGGGTCCAACGAAGTATGCTTTTAACTAAGGACGCCGTCTGATATAACGAACAACAGGAGTCAGTGCAGTTTGTGTTACGAACCTGTGTGGATCCTTGCAACTTTTTCCCCGTTTACATTTTTTACCTTAAATAATCCTTACAAAATCTTATTTTTACTGATCTGATATACTGTGGCATGTTCGTCATCTCAAGTGGTCTTATAGCGTTGAATACATACAAGCGATTGAACTCCAATGGTCAATTATTGCACTCAAGACTGTCGATCGATGGAAGCAGAAGTAACTCTGCAGCTGAAGTAGTTGAAGTGTAATAAGTTTCCAGACCAACATGTCTTCTCTCTTATCAGAGATGGTGGAAAGTTTGATATCAGAGTTGACAATTTCTTCAGACGGTTTGGGAAAGTGAAGAGATACTCCGTGATTGGCGCCTAACAGGTCATTCTCGACTAGAGAATGTGTGTATTAAATATATAACATGATGAAAGCTACATAAAGCGGCAATTGTGCCACAATTCTGACATAACCACAGAGGCATCAGTTCAGTTTCTACTGTGTCCAAAATGTCCAGTGACTTCATACTACATCGGCTCACCAAATACAAAGAAAGCCAAAAATATTCGACGAAAAGACGGGATTCCTGATCAGCTGTTCACTAAGCGGTTTTCTACACGACAATTCTGGCAGCAAAGGCACTCCATCAAGCAGCTGACGGTCGCTTCCAGTTTGGTCACCCACGAAGTTCTCTGAGGCTGTCTCAGTAATAAGGGGTTGTCAGATAAATATGTGAATCTGTTAAGATCAGTGAATGTCTGCTGCACAGGCTAGGTGAGATTGTACGCGCAACTGCCTCGATTGATCAATACTTCCAATGAGGTCCGATCCTCCTATCCTGTTTAATCGGCCGAAGACATGCAGACAACGCTAAATAACAGTAGCATCCAGGCCGAGCTGTGTGGACTGTTCTTCGCGCCTTTAAGGTGCTGCTTCAGAAGTGGAGCATTCTCACTTTCATGTGCTCCAATACAGCCAGTTCATCAAAGACCGTGGGCGGTTCCACACACTTGTTACCCAGTAGCATTGGTGGGAGGACATCAGGGTGAGTAGCGGGGGCACATGTTGTTTTGCCAATTTACGCAATTTGTGACGAAGAAAATACATCTAAGCACCACTGAGAGGAAGAGGGAACAATGCTTCCGTCCGTTCTATTTTGCTCATTGGTTCTAAAACCAGGATAATAAAAACCTGTTGTATTCGGCCGTCGTTGTATTCACAGGCTGATACACATTAAGTGAGAATGTCGGAAACGAACGGCCAACAAATCAACTCATTCAGATGCACAGTGTGCAATGGTTTTGTACATTCAGCATGCCAGCTGGGTGCTTGCTGTGAAACACACTAATTGCTGACCACAAATAATTGTACAAAAGACCATGGGATAATCAAGCAAGGATGTAGTCACGGGATATAAAAACCATGAGCATTCCGTTGATTAAAGTGGTGAGTATTGCCGTCTTGGTTGAAGACAGCGTGAACATTCAAATCGCTAATTAGAAACACTATCCAATATGATGACCCACCGCAGTTAATAGAGCTCCGACATTTACAACAGCTACGATTGATTAGCGTAACAGTATTCTATCTAATTCTCTTAAGTCTTGACCATTTTCCTTCTTTTAGGGGACCCCGTTTCACCGCTGAAGTAAATAGCAGCCCAAACCACGGAACCATCCAATAAGATATATGACCGCCACGAGTAAGTGGAATCATCATCATCATCATAACAGCCATGAGCCTGACCAAAAGGTACTGTGGCTAGGGCCGCCGCTCACCTCAAAATTGACGTGGAATATCCTAGAAGAAAACGTTAATAAGAAGGTTGAGAATTAATAAAGAAGACTAAGTGGAAGAACTAGAAATAATATGGATACAGGTACGCCATTGACTGCGACACATTGCCATCTCGGATAGCGTCTCTAACCGGTCGTTTGAATGATCAC
>LUCH01005174.1:9754-24308 GCA_013368495.1 Paragonimus heterotremus | reverse complement strand
CTCCAGGTGTGCGCGGCCTCCTCTGTTACAGTCGATTGCATCGGCGGTGTTGTCATCGTCTCCCGGTTCTGTTGGCAATTGGGGCAGGCTCGAATGAAACCAATCACATCTTTCCGCATGGTGGGCCAAAATACCCTTCGCCGCAGTAGATCGTCCCATGTGAACATCTGTGTGAGCCAGTCGAATCACACGTTCGATCTGGCCCACTGGAATAATTGACAATCTTCGGGTCGAAGCTCCCTCTGCACCTCCACATCGACGACGAGTTGACCGTTCTCCAGGTGTAGCCGGTCCCATATCTATAACAGTTCGTTCACTCCCGAAGTCAACTTCTTGGGTTTGATCCCTGCCAGTAGATGTTCACAAATTTCGCGTACTTGAGGGTCTTGCTGCTGATTGACCAAAATGTCTTTATCGGCAACCACTACTACGTTCACAGGTATGGCTTCAGTTGGCAACTCATTTTCTTATATCGGTCGCGACAGTTCATGGGGTACCGCATTGTTCGTGCCGTTGACATGTCCGATGGTAAAGTTGGTGTTGGTAATGTGTGGTGGATTATCAGACCGGATGTGCGAGTACTCCACCACAATTGTGCTCATACGAGTTGGCGGGTGCCGTTATTTTCGTTAGCAGAATTGCTCCGTAGAAGTAGTGACGGGATCGTTACCTCGGGTTTCTGGTTTGGTTGTTCGCTGAGCCCGACATTTAGTTTACGGACGTTTCCTCATCGAACGAGGTGACATAATCAGCGTGGAGGTGGCGGCTAGAGGCGTTTATCAAACCCCACATGGAGACCTTGCGCAATTCAATCATGGACGCAAATTGATCATATCGCTAGTGACACCACTCTTTTGAGGATTGTTTATATTCAAGTAATCACCGTGTCTTTTCTGTTCGTTCAGTTTTACCGTTTGTGTAGTGATTATCTCCCTGCAACTGTGGAATGTTCAGCTAGAAATTGACTGACGACGCTCTGTACATCGTTTGTACTCAAATTACCCAAGCGACAGCGGTGGCATGATCTAAACGAATGCAACGAAATCTCGACAACTAGGCCGACATGTTGTGAAGAGACCTTCCACGGGTCCCTTGCGGATGTGGCCGAAACGAATTTCTGTTAGTTCGATGGAGTAATTTGAAGCTGATCCCCTGATTAATTTGAAAGGGGCAACTAGTTGGATTAGAGATGCCCTGCGCAGAGGCATTTCGCCCGTTTCTCATGAGTTGCTGCAACTATTTATATTGCGTGGACATTTCAGCTAGGGGCAATGGCAGTGCGTTTGGTTATTATAGATCTGTGACGTCTTGGATAGGATGGTTTAACTTCTGTTGACCTAGCAACCTCACGATATGCAGTCTAAAGATTGACTGGAAAAGATTCGTGGTCAGAACGAGGTCAGTAATTGGTGGCAAAGGTCAAGCTGAAATTACAGGTTAGTTTATGGTTAATGTAAAATAAAAACAAAAAAGCAGATTAAAATGGAAGTCACCAGAGATTGTTTGTTTCGCACGGAATAATGTTTGTTCTGCGGATTGCCACAATCTCTGTAAGTTTCAATATGTGCAGCTGCGTCGATTTTGTGGCCCTCTTCAGATGTCCATCGAATGAACGGCACGAGGTTCTAGTTGCCGAATCAATTAGGCATCTGGAGTTATGCTCATTAACTTGTGTCCCCGGTTGCCCTGTCGTATAGCCAACGTATCGGCCTCCACTGGCAGAGATAAAACCACGGATAACATTGAAGTTAGCGGTCAAAGTTATGAGATCCTTTCTAGAGAACGATAGTAACAGCGTCTTTAAAGGGCATGCGTTTTGTGACGTCGTCGTTTGCTCGGTACCTGACATGAGTTTACGTGTCGTCCATAATCACAGCATGTTTCGAAAGTATTACAATCCAACGTATCCGTCGAGGATATCAGCGGAAAATCCTCGGGAGCCAATAATCCTGCGACGTTGGCTAGGTAGACCCTGGAGACGTTTACAAGCCATTTATTTTGGTGCGATTAGCGGAGTTATGTATCTAATTACAGCTGATAGTCTAAATGAGTTGAAGTCTATCGCTCCACATATACCGAATCGCAGTCTATAATGCCATCTGCTTTTGCGACTTTCTGGACACTGAAACAATTTGTACTAACAATGGAGCTCCTTCTGTTTGGAAGCAGTTTGACCGGTTGTGTCACACAATAACAGATCGAGAACTACCTGGTTCGACGCTGGATGTACCCGGAATTACGCAGTCAGAACGAGTGGTGTTCAGGTAGTTTGCACATTTATCCAAACCAATCGACCAGTATCAATATGTACACTGAAACAGAGCTGTCAGATCTGTTCTTCCGACCGATTCTTGTTTTCTATTTGCGCTCTGATTAGTCGAGACCGATTCCGAATTTACTGTTACTTCTCGGAGTAAGTTGTCAGGATGGTCCAGTCAACGGATCCTGGACAGTCAGATCTGGATGTCTAATTCACGCCTAACCAGAAAGCCACTGACTCTTTTGATGGACGAGTAGTCAGCCGCCGAATATTGTCTAGCCAAGTGGAATGACCGGTTTAGCAAGTTTTCATGTGTGGCCAACCGTCATGCTCATCAAATGTACAGACCGCCCACTTGCTGTTTTACTGATTATACAGTGTGCACCATAATTGCCCTGTTGGTTTCAAATGATCGTTCTATAAAATCCAAGTCCTTTGCGCTTTACTACCGTACGGTAAACGAAATGGATGTGAAGAAACATGTGTTGCTTTGTTGTGACGCTCAATATTAAGTAATCCCTTGGTTGAGCCTTTGCTTTCTATGAACGTGTATGCGTTGCACTCGTTTTTCCTCCACAAAATGTTAACTTGGTCACACAAACTCTTGTGAACGAACTTCGCGGTTAGGACAACTACTCAATCTGATGTTCCCCACCAGTTTGCGAATGATCATGGTAGAGCGCGAGCTTTGGTTACTCCACTCATGCACCAGGTAAACATTTACCCAAACTGGACCATGACAAAAAATTTGTAAAATGTTATTAATTACAACGGACATCATCGATAAATCTCGTTTATAATAATTGAAAATCCCCGTAGAAATCATGTAAAACAATTTTGATTTAAGCGAACAGAACTGTTTTCGATAAATTCTCATCTTTGGCTGGTACAATTTTATATCAAATTAATTAATAATAAGAGAAGTTGTTGATAAGAAATAATACGAGGATAAAGCGATTGGGTAAAACACAAACACAACCTCGTTGTTGTTATAATCACAAGGGAGGTAGGTTTCAGGAGGTTAGTGTTAATTGGAGTGAGTTGACGGGGGACGGGATCAAATTGTCGCGTGGGCTGACTGCTGGTGTTTGGTCAAAATAATCCCAGGGTGTGAACAAACTGCTTTTAAACACACAAATCCGGCTGACTTAATCGGATTGCGACCGCCTCGGCTATAGACAGGATGCACCACCTAGGCACGATAAACGATGCGAACGCCTTATCCGTGCCTGTGTGTCGATCACAGTCAATCAGGTGGGCCACAGTGGATGAATTAATGTTCTTTGTTATTTCCGAGCGAAGCCACGCCGGGCAGTGTTCACGAATTCTTTCCGACAAACGCCTAGTGGTGCGACCAATATATGCCGAACCACAGGATCGGGCAAATGGATAGATCGAAAGTGAGACAACACTGTTAGGCAGATTAAGCGGCACCGTCAGTTTTGAGTGGAACGTTACGATGGGACTTGCAACATAATGGGTACTATGGCTCTCGTCATTTAGTTGGAGCGTTATCAGCTCGGTTGCCACGTTCCCTTTGAACGGCAAAATTACATAGATCTTTTTCTTATTAGCTGTGTATACTGGGACTTGCATATTGCTGGTGATAAATTTCTTAGGATAGGCATTATCACGACGATTTATATAAAATTATTTACTAGTGTTACAGATCCGATGGAACGTGCCTTCGTTAGCAAAGGTTTGGGACATTATGCTGCTCGGAATATGGAACTTCCAATAGCCCTAGGTATAATACTTGAATTCAACCTGATAAATAACAAAAGATATGTGGAAATTGTTTGTTCGGTCCTGATTTTGTGTCCGAAAGCGGCATTGGATTGGTCCACTGGTAAATCGTCTGGTGTGTCGGGTTTGAATGAGCTGTGAATCGAATAGGTTTTCACCACTAGCGTTGCTTCATGCCCCATGCTTTCCTTTAGAAATCCTTGCTTTCATGAGAGTGGACTGTCAACCGAGTTCGACGATTTCATACTTCCCACCGAAGTATCAAACGCAGCAATACACCAACGATCCATGTTGAAGTTTAATTGTCGTAAATCTGTGAGGAAAAAAGCAGGGACCACTAAAGACCAAAAGAAATGGAAGTGAACTAACTATTAAAAATCTATGTCTGAACTCAAATTATCAATAGCAGTATGCCTAAACCTTGCAAACAGTTAACGTAGCTATAAGTGAAAGTATAGCGATGTCAGCAAATCAGTTTCCTTGAGATTTTCACTACCCCGCGTCACCAAATACACTTAGGTCACAAACAATTTGGCCAAATGACCACATTCACATCACTAAGGCCGATTAACCGTCATCTCGCCTAATATCTCCATCCACAGGCAATCTCAGTCGGTAGGGCAGCAACCCGGGATACAAACCCAACCTACAGCGACCAACCCTTGATCAACGACTTTATTTCTTCTCGTCAGGTTATTAGCTGCCCATCTTTCACCTTATGCGATTCCGCTGAGGCTTCGATGAAGTGTTCCTTGTGGCAAACAACTAGCTGACTTGTTTATTACATGGCTTAACCATCTAAGCATGTGTATACCCAAAGATTGGACAATGAAAATCATTTGACATCCACTGCCAGACGCCCACCTCCTGAATTCTTTGTTCCTTATTCGTTGACGCTGCAAGCGATGGAACACACATCGTTGGCCAAGTATCGGGGATGACTCACATCTTCTACTCTAAACGACCAAGGTTCGGAACCGTAAAGTAGCACGACCCTCGCAGTTGTCCTATAAACATGACCCCTGAGCTTGATAAAAATTCCCTCCTGCCGCCAGAGCTCTCCTGAATTATTGAACATCGACCTAGCCTTGGATATGTGAATATCATTCATCGTATCACCACCGTTGCTCCCTAAATTCACAAACGAATCAGCATCCTCCGTAGCTACCCTATCAACGTAATCATAACAATATTTCAGTTATACTGCACTCTGAGGTTTCAAAGTACACTCCAAAATATTTATCAGGGTGTAAAATACATCCCGAATTTAGTGTACTGTGTGGAAATGTCAAACAACATATTATTGTCGCCATATTCAAGAACAGTCAATGTTCTGTCTGTTAGGAGTTTGACTTTAGCAAATTGTGAGTGCTGTGGACATGATCTATGACAAAATCTGGTAAAATTAGCGAGTAGGCAACCTAAAAGTATGCCGTTCTTGGTGCTAAAACTGTTGAACAGTTCAAACAATTCATACCTGATATAGAAGCGGTCATACATTCGTAGTTGATGTACGAACTAAAGCAACTGCCCGTTCGGCCAAAACTGTGGATCGTCCCGCTTTTCTCCGTAGTTCGACACTCAACGGCACTACTTAATCCATCCATGTTGTTCCTTGTGCTTGCGTTTGTCTCGGCCTGGATAGTGATTGGTTGTCCTAATGAATGAACGATCTTGTGTGTGTATGTGAATGTGTCTGTTAAAGGAATGAAGAACCAAGAGACGAGGACGATATTTTAACGTACACTTGCGTTCGCATGAAAGACGCTCCTGTATCCACTACCCACTACCCCTACCCTCTAAGGTATGTCGCAATTCATCGAGGAACAGATGCCAGCAGAATCCATCGAAACGATCGGTATCCGGCGCTAGAAACAACCGGATTGTTTCAAAGGAAACAGCACAGTTATCTCCAGATTAATACAAAAGGAAAGTGGAGCGTTTGCTGCTTCCGCAATGGACTCAACCATTGAAGACGAAAACGGTAGGGAGTGTTCGCCGTTAATGCACCGAATGACTTCGCGACACCACGGACGATTGGCTGAAATAACAAGATGAGCTGATGTAGGACTACGCCTACCGCTGACAACATAATAAGTTGTACGGTCCGCTGAAAGGGAGTGTTTGACATCCGTTCAGTTTACCAAAGTACTGAGTGATTTGTCTGGCTTTTCCTGTACTCAACCGGAGAACACCATGAAAGTCTGATCACAAAACCGGCTAGCTACCGTTAATTGGCAGATTGTGAATAGCCTGACAATATATCAGATTCTCACGTGTTCTGTTCCAATACTTAGCAGAGGTGGAACGGGTTATCGGGCACCTGCGAAACAGATAGGCTGCCAATGAAGATGGATTGCCAGGGGTAATTATAAAGTATGCCGACCGGGTTTCGGGAAATGCTTTGCTTCAGTTCGTTCACTCCATCTGAAAGCAGGAAGTAGTCGCTCGAAAGTTAAAGGATGCCATGATAGTACTTTGTTTAAAGGTAACAGTGGCAAGCACTGTACTGACAGTTACCAAAGCACTTCGGCGAGCGAACACGATCGGGACTAAAGCCATACTGACACTTGATCAACTTCGCTTGCTAAGACATCCTTATGATAGCAGACGAATGGACTGCGAGCACCTGAAGACGGGGAAACTGAAAACAGGTAAGCGAAGTCCTGCTAGCCAGAGTCTGTGGTACTATGATTTTATGTGATAAGTCATTCCTATCGTAACTTTGATTTCAAATCCTGGGAGACTTAGCTTTGAGTCGGACCGACTGGGGAGATGTGACCAGGAAGGATGCCTGAAAGTTCAGTAAGTAGCAATCATGCGGCCATGGATTGAAGCGCACAGTGTATAAAAGAACTATAGGTAATATAGGTCGTGGTAATGTGACTGCATTTCGATGCGAGGGATGTGGCAGCAAATGTGCTGGTCGTCTCGGATTGTCAGGTCATCGACGTACATATAATACGCCATCAACGATTGGTGGACGAGTACACTAGACGCAAGTGAGCCACGTTCGTTATCTCTGCCTTTTCTCTCATATCAAAGAACGACCACCAATGTTTTTCAAACTACCCCCTCCACTTTTTACAAACCTGAGTCACTGTTGTCTTCCACCCTTTCTTTTCTCCAACTTTGTTGATGTGCCTTATGATTAATTTCTGCGTTTTTAAATCTGAACTTAAATTGGTCTTTGTCTTCCTCCTCCTATTCGGAGTGAAGTAATAAATGTTTTCTTGTATTAAACTGTCTCCTACCTTATGTTTTCAATATCTTTCTTCCAAGAGTAAATCTTACCACTTTAGTCTTTCTATTGTTTTGTTTCCGAGAGATAAGGATTTCACTTTCACGCTTGCCTACCATCTGAACAGCTAGCATCGGCCGACGGGATCTAAAGGCCTCACTCACACACCTGGTCTTATTCCGTCGGGGTTACACGAAGTACGTGATGTGTGAGTAAAATCATACATAATGCAACATGAACCATCTATAGTAAGTGTTATGCACAGACATCCTTTGAATTCGGTCACTGTAACAGGCTAATGGGAAGTGGATGCTACCAATCGTGTATGTATGTCACCATCAGACATTTGCGCCCCACGATTCACATAGTTACACCACTACCTTCATGTTGTCTGTCTTTGGTTCTCTTTATGTTATGACACTCGTGTACATGTTCTATGTTGCGTGCTTGCAACACGAATACAACCACTACATACTGACTATGTTTACAACCAAAAATATCGTTTGTGTCGCTAGCTACGCCCTCGCATAATGCTAGATTTACTACAAGTTCCCGAGCAGTTCCGGAATGATCTTATTTTGTAGCCCTTTGCCGAGTTTTGAGTTCCCTGGATGAATACATATACGGATTACGTGGACATAATGCCCCTTTTCAATTCTACGCTCTATTTCTCTGACCAGCATATGTTGAATGTTATGCGATTTTAACCCGGATAGGAAGGCCGGAGGTTGGATGATGTACTGAATATGAATACCAAAACTTTCCTGAAAGAGGTTCTTTTGATTCTTTATAAACATTGAAGAATACAAGTTAATAAATACACACCGCTGCTCAAATTTTCCCAACTGCTACTAGAACCTGGTGGAATTCTGGATAACTTCGCATCACGTTTGATTTGTACTGTGCGTCAGTGCGATTGCACCTCAGTTTCTGAGAAGAAACTCGAAGACGGTTTTCGAATTTAACAGCTTATTTCCGGAATAATTGATGTTGGGGACTTTCAGTATGTTTTGTTGAACGAACCAAATGATTTACTTCCATTACTTCATGTACGGATATCGCTCAAGTGAACTCTTCAAAATATGCTGATTACCTGTCGACGTCCCGTCGGAGAATGTGTTTCCGATATGCCGGCTGGCAGCCTCAAGTCAAGTATGAATAGTGTTTTGCATTCACCGTCGCTTGTTGTTTATGTATTAAGTCTGGCCGTGTTACTAAAGCTTGTCAAACACGTAATACCGTAAGCATATGCGATACACGACCTGATGCATGTTTTCGAATAGATGGGAGGCACCAGTTTTCTACCGTTTCTCTCTTGGTTGAACAAAACCAATCTCTTTCTGATATTTGGCAGTTCTTTTAAATTGTCGCTCCAAATGAAACCAGACGCAACAACTGTCATCACGGTTAGTCCGTCTAATTGTTGTTGTTCGTCGGCTACGTTTCTCTTAGTTTTTTATTGATTGGGTCGTAGCTTTGTCTTGATACCCGATATACCTTGTATCGCGTTTGCTTTATTCAACCTCATCGTGATCTGACTACTGATTAGGTCACTGTTACGTCTGCTTACATAGATTTAATTCCGATCTTTAGCAAAACCGGACTAATCAAATGGAACACCCAGGACCGAAAAGACCAATAAGGATAGGACCCACTTGAGGTGTCTTAATGAGCACTTAAGTAGGGCAAGTTTGTTGAGTGCGTGATTCGTCGAAACGAGCAGGTCGCGGCCGAAGTCATGCGAGTCAATACAAAAGCTGAAGCTTTGGAACCAGTAGGATTTCATTTTAATGCTGATTTCTATCAATAAGATAACCAATAGAAAGTCACTGAAAGTGAGACTGCTTAGTGTCGCAAGTGTTTTATTTGTGTATTCACTTCGAGGAACAACAAGTAGATAACGTGATTTCAGAAGACGGGAAATGGACTGCTATCTGCAAGGAGTACGAAACAATCAACCCGATGAAACAGTGATTATAACAACTAATACTTTTGATAATTTTGCTTCTCGGTCTATTTTCGTTTTAGTCAAACGGCTAATTTCTCATTTCCGTTACAGAGCTAAACACAACTTGCTCCGTGCCTCACTAGCTCGAACCACTTCCTCTGTACACTCTATTTTTCACGGTCGATAATAATTCACGAGATCAATGCAGCGATTTTTTGTCTTAATTGTCGTATATGTTTGGATAACGATAAGCATACTCAGTACTATTTTGTTGAAATTTTCCAACAGTGATTATTGTTCCACCCAAATCTCTTAGACTGGACAACATGGACAAAGTAATGGGCAACTGTTGTCCTTGTAGAGAAGAGAAGGCGAGTCGGATATGTTTACAAGTTGTTTGGAGGGCATCGAATAAAATCAATTTAGGACGACACAATCCATACCACTTCTTGGAAACCTGATCTTTGTGGGCAAAAGAACTGACCTCGGCCATTCACAAAATGGATTAAGGATTGAACAATCGAGTGCCATGTTCGAGCGCTTCCTGTTTTCCTCCGGGAAATCGAACAAAGCTTTAAGCTAGTAGCTAACCACTCTGAGGAAATATGCGAATTCTTATAGTTTGCGTATCGTCCTAGAGGACGGTGCTCACCTATTGCGTCAATATCTACAACAGACGAGGTGAATTAATAGTGAGTGGTAACTTTTAATGTCGATCTCTTTCTGTGTTGCAAAAATGCACTTTCGTCTGTGAGTAGTATTACACGACCCGTGCTTTCGGGAACTGAAATGCAGGCCTTGACGGCTGGAAGACGGAGGAACAGAAGTAGCTATGGTAAAAGTGTTTGTGCACTATGTGCGACGTGGCACCAAGGTGAATGACGATACACTGTCGTCCACCGAGTGGGGATACACGTCAGCCTTGCAAATTAGTGTTCGCGTTCCTTGTTTTGTTTACGCACACGTAATGGATTTCGTACAATGAAAAACCGCCAGGCTAAGCGTATTTTGTGCTTACAACATCTGGTTGTGCATGTTATGAATAGAAACCGAGAAAAAATTATGCTGATTGCGAACCAGTTCTTTCAGAATGAAAAACGTCCACATAAATTGGACTTCACCCACAAATGATCCCGTCCAGTCTGCAGCGTGAAGTCCATAAAGTGCATAAAAATCGGTCATTTCGCCAAGCGATGTAGGCCGCTCAAAGCAGATGATTGGTAATCCAAGTGGTCACCGAAACTACAAAAAGAGGTGTAAGCCTTATTTCAGCGCTTCGTATTACCGAAGTTGATCAGTGGGGCCGTTGTACATGAATGGAATGCGTATCTGAAGAAACGAAAGAATGCTATGGTAAACGTCATACGAATCGCACAGTTGTCTCTCACCAATGTGATGTCTGTACGAATTTGTATGCTTGATTTCCTGTTGTTGATCATGATTCACTGCTCACTTCTAAAAAGTGACGATCCTCATGATGGACTTCATCACAGTCAACCAAGATTGATTTTTTCTTAGGCTAGTTGCTTCACACTCTTCTACTCAGCATTCTCTTGTTTTTGCTTTGAATCCGAATCATATACCAGGCGCTTTCGGTTTATCTCTGGTCGGCGACGCCATTTCTACCGGAATGTCAGTTTGGAGGATTTCTTTACTGGTACATGGTGAGTGTAAATTAGGGTCGTTTTTGTTGATGAGCTAGTAAACTGGATCAGTCAGATTGCCGTAACCATTCCATCAACTACATCAAAGACGGCAACACCTCAGTGTTTCACATTGACGATTAGCTGCCATACAATCATGAAAAAAGAAAACCCTCTACAGAAAGGGGGGAAGGCCGGGAGAAAGGACCTAACCATCACAAAAGTGGCTACGTCTATACTCAAACATTAAAAATCAAGTTGCCTACATTTTACAAACAAACAACCGAGCTGTAAGTGAAAGTAAGGTGTCATCAGCAAGACAGCTTCCTTACGGCTTTCACTGCTCCGCATCATTAAATGCACTCATTCAACTGACAACGTAGCCAAGCAACGACAACATTCACGTCATTCAGCTCGGTTAGCCGCCATATCACCTAACATCTTCAGCCACTGACTCCGGGATTCGCTAAGTCCACAACCCGAAAGAGGAATCCGATCTACAGCGACCAACCCCTTCGTGAACGATTTCATTTGGAAGCTGAACGATGTCTGTCTGTTTATTACACCGAGCCACTGAATACCGAATATCCTTGGCCCTTTCTCGAAACTTAGTCACGCCCAAACTCTAACAACGGCCGACTTGTCTGATAGCTGGAGGTGGATGAGCGGTTCACTTTGATGATTACATACGGCACTTCTGTGATCGATTCTGAAAGCTACGTTTCTCGCTGGGAATAAAATGGTCCAGCGAAACATGTTCAAACCGTCCATTCTATTCACCCGACAAACTGCATGGAGTCAAGCGTACATAGGCTTTGTGGTAACTTTCAGAAAGTGCCATAGAGAATATGCACCAGGATCGCGAGACCTTTCTATGGCGCCGTGTTGACCAAATAATTCGTCTGTCCAGTCCCCAGAGAACGCATCCACATTTCGCTCTTATGTGTTACTGTCAGTCTGATCAAAAGTCGGCCCTAATATCAAGGGCTATTGCCGCTGAACCAAAATGTCGTCCAGTGATTTAATGTCTCCTAGTGGAACAAGTACGGAATGCAGTCAGAACAAAGCGGAATCCAAAGTCTATTTGTACTGGTGACAGATCAATCATTTGGTTATCAATGCAAACCTCAAACGTAAGCAATTCGACTTAAATAATTGACAGTTGTACAACCGTGCATATTACCATCAACTGCGAATGATCACGAACTGTCAATATGGGACAAAGTGTTTCGACTAGAGACAGGTCTACCCAGGATAAAGTCGATAGCATGAACACGCGTTTAGACGTGAATATTTCAAGTGGCAAACCCCAAGGATTAGCCATCAGCTAATTAGAAAGTTGTCGGGCGATTAACAAGACGATGTATCAAATTTTGAATGCAGGAATGAATCACACATGTGCGGCATGAGGTCATAGAAGAATACAACAAAGGGACAAATCAAATAGCACAAGTCCGCACACAAATAAGCAAAACGATGGGTCACAGAGAAACGCATGTAAGAGGCCAGTAGTACATGGCGCATGTCCAAGCAAGCTTGGAGGAGACCATGATCAATGAACAAAGTTACCTGGGTGATTAAATTACACAACGGCACATCTCAGCATTCACGGATTTCTCACTACAAATAGGATAATCGACACGTCACCATATCAGCTGATGAATATAGGATTGCAGTGTGCAAATAGTTCAGTGATTCACCGACTAAACTGTACGAAATGGATCAGTAATGGGATACTACGGAAATTAGAGTAAAACACCAGTTAACATTCAACAGGTGTATCGAACTATTATTGAGGTCTGCAGGTTGAATGACCACAATCCAGCGCCGTCTATGCATTATTCAAGTTACAACAGTTGACTTGGTCCAGCAGCGATATCATTACATGATAGGAAGGCGATAGATTATCACAACAGAGAACTTTTACTTACGGGGCAAAACTATGTTCAAACTGAGAGGAGGGTACTAACTGGGATGTGTACAGTGGAGCGGTTCATGGTTGATCTGTTATGGGAAGAGAATAGTTCACTTGAACCACAGGACGATAACCCGAGAAGAGTTACAAGATACTACTTTACAACGACCTGCTGACACAATTAAGAATGGACAGTCACGGGATAAGAACACTACCACAGGACCTAGCGGTCTCCTTTGGCTATAATAATTTACTAATCCAGGAAGACGGTTTGCTATCCAGCGACGAAAAAATGTGATTTTAAAAACGTCTCGGTGGGAATGTTGTATCACGTCTGTCTAGCACATACCTCGATGAACAATTGAAGTCGAAGTGTTAATGAACCTCCTATTAATCCTGAGTCATATTATGTGAAAGACTATATACAAAGATGTGCTGCAAGCCGGATCTTTGACTCACAGAAATCAAATGAAACAATGCTGGTACATCAGCACTCTCAGAATGCTTGAAGAATGATATCAGCGTACATGTTCACGTACAATGTCAAACCACATTTGGTTACGGTAAGCCAATTCACTGATGTGTATAAGCTGGGATAGTTGGGCTCTACTGTATTCAGCCTGGTCGTTAGTAAACTTTTAGCCTACTTTGAACCGTATGACACAACTGATCTCTCTTTCTCAAACAAGGGATCACAAAATATTTGCACGTTTTTCAAAAGGTTCGCTGAGGCATCTTGATCTCGGCATCGTGCAAGCATCCCGAACAAAAACAAGTCGGGTGACGGGGATGTAAAAGCTATCAAGATGACAAAGAGAATGTCGCAGCCTCCATAGTTATCTAGAAATGACTTGTTCTCGACAATACTTAAAAAACAGAACAACCTTAATGAAACTATGCTACACAGTAAGGCTCAGAGAATGATGTGAAGAAGAACACGTCCAAATTGATAGATAATCGGAGAACGTCTGAGACCAGGAATGAAACCGAAGGATTTAGAAACTTGCGACAATAAATGGTAAGCCAATAATCACTTTGGAAAAGAGGCCTACAAGTTCTACAAACTCTACAGATGAACCATAGGATATGGGTTTGGTACATTCCGAACCGCCGTTGACAGTAAACAAAAGAAGTGGTGATGACGGACTGCGAGTACCGTTTGTAAATGGTGAAAACCGAAGGAAGAGTGTAGAGGAAGAATCGAGTGTATTTAAATAGCGTTCAAATCAGAAAACCTTCCCACACACGCTGAAGTGTTGCCAGGACCCATGAGTGGATAATGCAAATAAAAAATGGATACCACCAGAGCAAATCGAACGATTTTTCAGCACAAGTTCAACATATGACTCGCGGGGTACAACAGTCAAACTCACATACTTGGGCGAACCGGTGTCATCGAAGTGTTCGATCAGAATTACACTCAGGTGCGATACCGGATCCGTTAATCGTAAGCACCTGAATAAAATCTGTTTTTCAGATGCACGGTTCGTTATGATACACACGTCGGAAACGGAGCTAAACGAACCAACATTAAAACCAGTCGGATTAGTTTCCTTGCTTACCAGTTCTCGCCTGCAAAATGATTTAAGGAAATTGAGTTTGTCTGATGTTCATATAGATTGAACATCACCCACAATTGATCACAACTGTCTCATTCCCATAGACTTTCCAGTCAGCCCCTTTCGAACGGCAGAAGCCCTAGACTCGAGTTTCGCCTTCATTAGAGCTCGTCAGTAGTGCATATCATCGCCACTGCGGGGACTTGAACGACGGACACGTTGTGAAGTCAATGGCGCAGTGG
>LUCH01005173.1:6700-42385 GCA_013368495.1 Paragonimus heterotremus | reverse complement strand
AGTAGGGAAAGGGTCAGATAATCTGTGCTCAACTTTGATCGCTAACCATGTTCTCATTGAGCAAAGCCGCTGACGCCCCTTGAATAAGCTGTACCACTTCCACTATCAAAGTAGCCAATCCGAAGTGTACTAATTAAGATTGGTTGTCCCTCCCGATTAGGTGGACCAATCGCGTTCTTGCCGTCACGTCCAAGATTCTAACGTGGAAATCCTAATGCACCAAAGTGATTTGCTTTTGTATGCAATGGAAAATTTTGTGCCTAAAATGGAAACAGATATGTAAAAAGGTATAGACTGGCTAAGGATAGTGTGTAATTTGTTCCACGCGGCGACATCTGGTCGTACCTCATTGGTCTAACGGTCATTGCAGTTATTAAAAGGTTTAGGAGCATAGTAGCAAAAATGAAAATATTCGATCATGTTCAAATCAGTTGTGTAGTTTCATGGTCAGCAACCCAAACGAAATAAACTTGTAGCATCTCGCAGTTGGAATAAGCGCAATTAAGCAAACATATATATAAATGGGTTGGAATGGCTTTACAACCAAAGTATCGGCTCCTTGCTCAAAATATTTCAAACAGTTTTTTTCAAGTGCAAAGATAAAAGTTACAGCGAAAACATCCTACCTGCAACTTTCTGTTTTGCCCGGTTGTACTAAAGGAAAACACTGTACACGCCACGTCAACCGCAACTAATCGGAATTGCCTTACCGTCAAGGATTGACTGTTGATTTTTCGAAGTTGGTTACCCGAAAAATGTAGGTCACCGCAAACTCAGTCACAAATTGGTTGTGTTCACATTTTAATTTTTTCTTCGGCTTTATTGCTAAAATCCTGTTGAAGTCATGACACACAGGAACTAGCGATAGACCATATGGGTCTGTCTGGTAAAGATGAACTGCCCAACGAAACTGGAGGTCGACATGATTTCTTCATAAGTTCACCTTTCCAAACAGATGCACATTGAAAGCTTCACAAACACTTCTTCGAGCAAGCACTCGTTTAGTGACGTAATTATCCATAGTCTTCTATTCACAGCACGTACAGCCTTTGTAACGTTTCACTTATTCACATCATAAACATATAAGTACATACGTTAATCAAAAGAATGTATGTTACGTGAACAGTATTTCCGACAGTATTAAAAATTATAAATAGTCAGCATAATTATCCAGCTTGTAAACAGCTGTAATCAAACTGTCACACCATCTATGACTCAATACAGAGATTTTTATAAAATATGATTTACACTGCATACTTCCATATGAAACACAGCGAACAATCGTCGACACCGCGGATGATGTTGACGAGGTTGCGAACGGACTTTCGTAAATTCCAGCGGAAGATCTTATGGAATGCACAACGCTTTAGATTACCAACTTCCTCTGCAGTTTAATTTCAAAGATCAATTTTCGTTTGATAAACTGAAATGTTAAGATGGAAACTCCAAAAACAAACGAAATAGTCTAGGTTATCTTGTTGCGACTATACGTTTCTCTACTTATTGACAAGTACATGCTACGGAACCTATAAAACAGAAGACGGTTCACTGGTGGGCAGTGAAATGAAACATCACAGACAAGGATATAACACAAGTAAGTGCAAATTAGAACTTCAAGACAAAGACAAACTTCCAATTAACCTGTGTTACTTACGATGGATGTGGTTCAGCTACTTGACAGGCATTTTCCTGCAAAACGTTGTGACTGAACATTGGTACGTCCCTGAACGCTCCGGAGTATTTCCGACTGGGCTGGCCCGGTGGTTTGCATCAGTTAGATGTTGCATAACCGGTCAGGCTGGTCGCCGATTCTGTGTTGACTGAGAAAGTAACCTGACCATCCGAAATGCATTCTGTTTCGTCGATGAGTTTAACCAAACATCTCTGTCTGAACTGGTGAATATAGTCTGATTTCACTATGGCCGATGAAAGTTCTTTAGCTTAATACTTTGGAATCCGAGTTGTGCTAGTGTAGCATTTAGATACACTGAGACTGTATACGGAAGGAATTGAACTAAGTGCACTTAAACTAACTGTCGTTGGCCAGGTGTTCATGAAATATTCTACACATATGCATCAGTTGCCAAATTCACCAATAAGACGAGCTGCAGCTGGGATTCCTCGACAAATAATATCAACTGGAGATAAACAGCAAAACTAACCCACGAAATGGTTATTATGTACAAAACAGACTGATAACTGTAAACGAAACAACCATGAAGTAAATGTATTTCGACAGAAACCGCGAGCTATCACTTTAGGTTGCAGCAGTAGAAGCTTATGGCCAGTTTCATTCTGGCCTTTTCACTGAAACAGCTGCAAAGCTTAGAATATACAATTTAGTCGACTTAAATATGGTCAGCATATTCTACCTTCAGTTACTGTTTAGAGGTCACATTAGTTCACTTGCCAATAGACCTTTCAAGTATTCGCTTACCGGAGGAAAAACGAGTGTTTTTGTCCACCGCCAGTTTATAGTACTGAAAATGTTGTGAGTAACACAACATTATCTAACAACTCAGTGTAATACAGAAAATCATTTGAGAATAACTGACGTGTATTCGGCAGTTGATGTTCAGTTGTTACACTTTACTCGACAATAAGTGGCTTCTCCACATTGAGTAGATTCTTTAAAAAAGGAGATATTAGAATCATACAATGATAGAACCGGTAAATATTCTTGAGGACCCTGAATAAAAATCTGAAACACTGAGTTACCTTTATCCCATTTATTGAGACGGTAATAAGAAGTACATTAAGAAGTGCAAGCAGTTTGTCTAATCTCATCGGCTAATTTCATGAAACAGCCAGTTATGACAAAATGTCGAGGAAGCGAGCGAAAGACACAAGGTTGTTTATCATGATTGGGTAAATCGTTTCTGTGCCACAGAAACGATAGTGAAGGCATCAGTGTCTTCTGCTAACAATGTTTTAATGATAAAGCCAGGCGTATCCGCACCCCGGATACTCTGCAGATAGAGCAGGAGTTGTTGAGACAAACTTTACTAACAAATGGATATCCCGACAAATTCACTGAGGCACATAATACGATGAAGAAGAGCACTGAGCCTATACTGACTGTTCGAATGAAGAATGTTTTCTTATTCTTGCCATTCAAAAATGACCACTTAGCAGGCAATATAAAGCACAACTTAAAGTCTGCTCTGGCTCGAACATGTGCGGCTGCACATTTGCGCTTATTTCAAACCACCAGAGGACCAGTTCTCCGCAACCTCGAAAGTAGCTTGTCAAATTTTTCTGCCTTCCATGTTGTGTACCAGTTCACTTGCAGTTTTAGTGACGTTTACATAGGCAGAACAGATCGACAACTATCACAACGAGTCGCCGAACACATCCCAAATTTCAATGTGAACATCCCAAATTGATTGAAACAGCAGATGACGCATCATTCTCAACTTGGTTCACTGACGGCTCGAAATGCAACGTCATCGATTGCTAAACACCTCATGTCAGGAGATGACTAAGCTGACCCATTAAACTCATTCAAGATATCGAAACCCGAAGTTGTTAGCCTTCTACGATGGGATGCTCATCCAAACTTACCAGCGTGCACAAAAGTCGTTCAGGCAACCTATCGGGTTGCCATGGTCGTGATTACGTAATAACTGATATGCTCGTAGGCGTGTCTAATCCCTGTCTGTCCTTATCTCTATGATGTATAAAATTTGCATGTTTCACGTTGGCGACTGATGCTAGTAAATGAAATGTTAACGTATCGCAACATATGTCTTCCTTCTGCTCTGATGAAGTGGTTAATGGGAACTCAGTGTTTCCAATATCTGTTATTTTAGAAGTGGTAGTTAATCTGTGGTAATGCAAACTTCAGACCATTTGAGATAATCACCATGTCCTGCTTGTATTACATCTCAATTGTATGTGAGCCTAAATGGGTGATAGGTGATACCGTTAAAATCTAAAATTTCTAAGATATATAAGAAGTTTCTATCTGAACCTCTTGAGCACCAGCATCTGAGTTTACTGTCACTGGTTCGAACCAGATATGAATCAAGTTCTTCTACGTTGAACATAACAATTTGTCTTCCTAGAACTGCGCTTATATGACAATATTACCGTGCAAAACGCAGGCCTTCCAACAGTTTGACAAAATTACTCGTAAATCTAACCTCCTTACGCAGAGATTTTGTAAAATGTACATATTTTCATTTAGATTCATGCTGACCATCTTTTGACGATTTGTGTTATGTGATAGCTTACTTTTACAGTTATACCCATGAATGTTTAACTTGCCATTATAGAACAAAATAGAAACAGTTATCTGTTTTATCATTTCTTTGTCTTCGGCGAGACCACTACTTCAACACATTTCATACCTTTGTAAGTTATACAATTTAAATATCTTCATAACATGGTATATTGAGACAGAACATACACCTACGGGTTAGTTCAAGAATACTAGCATCGGTCCTGCTTTTTGCATAACCCTGTTTATATGAACGCGTGTATGTAGCAATAGATAACATTATGATTGTCGGTCGATTGGAATAAAAATGCAACGAACATATACATGAATCTACCGTACAAAGACATTTGTCTGCCAGGAAAAACAGTGGGTTAGTTTGCCTTGAGGCGGTCACACAGCTGTTGTTGTTGCTGTATACTTCAATCCAGAAGAACCACGCTTAACTGTAATCGTGACAAATGAATTCAGCTCGTATCAGTGATAGTTACCGAAGTGTGTGTGCCAATTTTCGCCCCACAGATGAGCCTCTATTTGCTAACCACACTTATATTAGCATCGCATATGCTATGTCCTGCATCCTCAACTTCAAAAAAGATAGTGATGATGCCATCGATCTTCCTACCTTGCTTACACACACTTCTGTAGGGTTATACTTGACTTCCCTAAGGGCAAAGCCAGATACCGGTTCACCGTACAGCGTGCTGTATTTGGCTAGTCGGTTCCTCTGGTATACGGAAAACAGACATTCTTAAAATATTCGCTTTATTTAAAACATCATTCAAAATTCGGTATGTCCTGAAACAACTACGACGAGGTAGGTTTAGGATACGCTTCTGGCAAGTGCAAAATGTCCGTAACTAGCTGTTAGTGGAACCGAGTTAATCAAAGATGTTTGGTAAACCATCGAATTCGCCTTAATAGTCATCGTGGAGTTCTTTGTAACGAAAAGTATGACCATTATTTATGCTGCCTTTCTTAGACATCATAGGCTACTAACGGCCAATAGACAATTTTGTAAACAGAGTTAAACTTTAAAATTAATTCAAAGTTGATAGAATGGCTGGTTCCACAGCTACAGAACACCAAGCACCTGACTTTTAAAGTGGTGACTAATGTCTTGCTGCTTCTGTAACACAGCTTACAATGTTCTACTTAAGATCTTCAGTGAAGGATTTTGCCAAACGGAGACATTTATGATTTGAATTGTCCGCTCTGACGTGTAGTCCAATATAACATAGGATGAATGCTTGAAATTACTTTCCTCCAAGCGAACATACAAATAATAATATGATCTTGGCAATCGTGCTGAGACTAAAAGTATTTGGTTGTTTTAGGAGGGGACTCAAACAAGTCTGAGGAATTTTGCTAAAATGACGTTACTAAGAGAACAGTTCTGTGTGCATAATTCAAATCTGCTTTAAACGGTGTTCAGAATATATGATTACACACAGACAAGTCAGTCGACGAAGTGGTGTGCAGTGGAACATACCGTCTTTTTTTAAATTTGACAATCTACTTTAAAGTAGTTAATTAAACAACTTCTTCTGGATAAAACAGCTTTCGCCAAGTAGGAGTGTCTTCTCTACTTGTTGTTTGCAGACTAATATAGCGTGAGGTTTTCAAAGGACGGGCTTGGCAACCACCGATAAAATAAATTATCTTACAAACAAGATAATGAAACTAATTTAAAATACCGTATAAACCTAATACATAAATCGAATGGCGATTTATAAGTGTAACAATTACTACTCTGCTCATTATTCAGCGTGGAGTTTCAGATTTAGACTTCATATTTACTTAATGTTTGCTGATATTATCACAGTCGGATTGAAACGTTTAAAACACACTTGCCCAAGTTTTGCGATAGGAATTGGTGTTTTGGATTGCAACTGTTGAGCCCAGTTTACCGCATCTGAATAGTGTTCTACGACTTATTACCCGTTAATTAATCAGCGTTCCAAATAGTGCGATTCTGTTAGGTGTCATGTTGTGTTTGTAGTACATTTTGTAACACAAAATGCACGATAGTGAAAAAATGACGGAAATCTTAGAAGAGTCAGTTGCAGCAAAATCTCAAGTAATCGTTACTAATATACTGTAATGAAACTGCAACGGGGTGGCATGTAAATCGACGACTAATTTGGTTCGACTGGTGGAACATTCCTGCAATTCATTCCAAATAAAGGTTGTAGTTCACGATTACGCATTGGCTCATCAAACACCAGTGAAATTCTTGCAAAATTTCTCCTTTCTAAGGGGTTTGTTAAAACGTCTATGAAAACGCGCAAGTTTCAACCACCTGTGAGTGATTTTTGCCTTGTAGAAGCCAAACTTCCAAACTTCTTGGGCGTATATAATTAACCATTTATCTACTCAGATTAGTGATTTCTATCCACCAATGCATCAACAAAATTTAACCATTACTTGCTTAAAGGTTTTGGGAGATCACGACTTTTTTCCTGCAGTTTTACCTACAACATAACCGCCGTGATTACTTAGAGATGTGCATTTGGCACGTCAGTGAAATATGGAAGGTACTGAGACTGAATGTCGACGGACACAATCTTTTGCCGTGCATTTTGTAGTGCATTGATCTATGTAACGAAATCGGGATATAAAAATTTTACTGCTCGATATCATTGTTTATAACTTTCAATTATGTCTGACGACCAGGCACGGTTTTGTGATTTGCGTCTGGCATCATTTAACCACATGTTCTTCTCCCTAAATTAAGATGGACCCCATTCTTGTGCTGGTCAAGACGCATAAATAACAAGTGGAAAATACGTGGTTCGACACTCTTGACTATTATCGATTTACCCCCTTTCCAGGACTGTTGACACCTACGACTGTTAACCGAGTTTATTGGACTTTCTAACTGCGGTTAAAACCTAACAGTTTCTTTTTCTATCTCACTATTTTCAATAAACAAATCCGCACAAAAACGGAAGCGGCCATAAAACCGGGGCAACATCTGGTAATCGACTAACAATTTTTGACCTATGTACCAACTTCTACTAGCGGTCTCTGTTACATGTAGTTTTTGTATACTGACCTCATATATACTCAAGTAAGTTGGGGTTTGCAAAGTGAGCTTTGACTCAAATGGTGGTGACATTTTCAACGGCTAGATAAAAATAAACAGGAGCAATGTAGAACACTGATTGTTCCGTTATTCGTGCCTACATCTGCAACTGCATTTTATTCACAAGAATGACTAAGTGTCCAAATACTTCCAGTTGTTTAAAAGAAAATATGAATGACTCACATTAAAACCAAGTAATCAATTCGTTCGACTTCTTGAGCAAATGCTGGTAACAGTCGGCAATCGCCAACTGGTAATGAACTTTGGAGATCCGAGTGAACTCCAAGCGCACTGATAGTAACTTTTAAAGATGTACCTTACGTTATCAGTTTAAGACAATCACAGATGTTCATAAAATGGGTTTAACAAACGTAGGTATCTATGTTTAAGTGGATACGTTAACCCTGTACTAAACATTACCAGGTAATCGATGTGTAGATACTGTAGTGGCCTTCGAGGTGAAGTGCCATGCTTCTGCAAACGTGTACAAAACAATGGAGAGTTAATAATTTTGTTACAGCAGCTTCAATCTTTTGTAATAAATGTTATTAAAAATAGATGCAACAGACAGGCTATCAGTGGAGTTCATCGTTAGTGAAATCCACAAATGATCTATGCAGAACTGGTGATTGATATTGTGGCCGGATGAAACACTTTCATCATCACTACACTTGATGCCATCCCAAGCAAGGAGTTGATGTCTGTAAATCGAAATAAGTTGTTTCAAGTAAAAGTTCCGAACTGTGAGTGTGTTACGGAAAGCACTAAGTCACAGATCACAGAAAATGCGCTGGGTGCAGTACCCGCTCGAGGAATTCGAGTGCTTATATGACCAGTGTTTTGGCGTGACATGAACCACCTGCTAGAAGTTGATCTACTAACTATTGTGGACGTGTCATCATATTGTGTGGGTTAGATTATTGTCACTTTTACTGAGGCTAGTAACATCCGTGTGAGTGCTGATCCCAAGTCGATGGGATTCCACTTACTACGTTAACAGTAGATTCACTTAATACTCTATTTCATTTTGCCCATTTTGTCTATTAATATCTAGCTTGGTTTGTCGTTGGCATTTAATAGGTTCGAATCACAAAATAAACGATATTAGACGACGATCTTTTCTGAAAGCATCTCTGTACCGACACACCTTTTTTTACAACAAACAATAGTATTGTGGATTCCAGGCATTTTCTGGGCACTTGTTATCTTCTGACTGTGTGAATATGAACCTAGAAAGCAATCGGTTGTAACGGAAATATCAGTTTTAATTAACACGGTTATAAGAATGTATAGTAAATGATGGACAACTATCCGATCCGGTTGTTTACCAGATCTCTCGGACTTCTTGCGTCCAGTCTGCCAGCCTAAACACCAATACATCTCACGGGGCTGTAACAAAAGTTAGCGGAAGACGTGGGCAATAATAACCATAAAAAGGATTGAAATTTCAGTATTAGTAGAGTAGGATGAGGAGTTTTCGCTACAAATTCAATGCATTAAAGAAAAAGCTGGACATTATACAGTGCTGAACCAAAAATACCAGATCAATCGATTACTCTAGCCCACGCGTTTCGTCCACAGGGCGGATATACGTTTAAGTCCATAAAAAGCTACTAGGTGTAGTTTTTACAACAGAAATTTTAGTGCGTGTACATTCAGTAGACAAACAGCAGCCGTCAGCAATCTCACGCAGTCAGTCACTATAGTGGACAATCTGTCGTTTGCAATAATGCTGATCAGGTTCTATGACCACAACAATGATTTGGACCGCCAGGCTGGAGATGTACATATATCTATGTATTGCAGGCACGCTATCAAGACAGAATCTGTAAGGGAAATTGGCAAGCTATTCGTTAACTTTTTTTTAAATAAACAAGAGATATTTGGTGTCCCCTATACCTGTAATGAGATTAGATATGGCGCAGTTTGATCAATACTCTCTGATAAAAGCTTACAATACTATCATTGAGAATTCGAAAATGATACACGAAATCTATCGAAGAGGTTGAAACTTAACGGTAGATAAATACCACATAAATAAATGAAAATGGCGCTGTAGTCTTTAGATTAAAAATGAGTCTATATTAACATGCAACTGAATTTTGGATGTAAAATTACATTTTACCCAAATCAATAGGCCGAGGAAACGCTGTTGGGTGATATGATCATAGATCATCAGATATGAAACTCAGTGGGCTGGTGGAATTAAAGAAACCATGTCTATTTGTGAAGAGAGTACATACAACTAGAAAAGAAACTAAAGACGGACGGCAGGATGCCCAGAAAAACAAGGAATGGCTGTGTATGCTAATGGAAAAGAAAATGTGATAGCACAAGAAATAAGCAGAATAGCTTGTCATCGCTCTTAGGGCGCCCATCTTGTGACCGTCCCAGGACGCTTCCGTCGTGAGAAAGAAGAACAGGCCACTTGGCTCAGTCCTAACTAGCAGAACTGTTCAAATCGGTTGGGACTTTTATACCGCTATGCACATGTGCGATCCTAACTGTTTCTCATGATGTGGTGAGAACGTGTGGACATTATGTGCCCTATAAATACCTTATACTTGTCGCCCTAGCGGCACCTCGATTTTGGAGCGGAATAAAGCTTCTTATTTTGAACGTGTCTTTTGGCTTGCCTTGGGAATGAATACGGAACAGTCGCTGCACTTTCGGGACCGAGGTTTTCGCGTTAATTATTACCGGGACGTGAATCCGAATTTTACCAAGTGAATTACGACAGCTAGGACGAACCAGCGTACCGTTTAGAAGGATATACAACAATCACAGCCACAGTTTATAGACTAGTTAAACAGCAGCAGACCCATTATTACCGGTTCATGAATATAATTTACGGTCAACGGGTTGTTTTTTCTGGAAAGATCATGCTGGCAAACTGGGTTTTCCCACACAAAACTAACACGATAACATATCCTTTCGAGATATTTGCCGATATTTTATCTAAGTTTAAAAAGGATGCGAAACCGTTAGCATACGTGGCAGCATTGCATACGTGCTGTGATTCTCATTTGTAATTAATACAAGAAAGCACATTAGCGTACAATCAAATAGGGACTTAAGTGCAATCAAGGTTTTGCAGCTGCAGAATATTTGCTGGTTGAAATGGCTAATCTGTCGTGCTCTTCAATGGTTAAACTTTATAAGACGTGACAATAAAAGGAATATAAGAAATATAAGAAGCAATAAATGCGGATTCCTCAATGAAGACAGTAAGCTTGTCTTCTCATGAAAATGGATTATAGATTAGACCGCCCGATAAAGGGAATCTCATGGAAAAGTATACTTTCTCTGCCGCATCAGCAGCCAGCATATTCAGGCAACTCACTATTCACCCATGTTCAAAGTGATCCGCTGCAGCTGTCTACAACAGGCCAATTTGTCCTCATTGTTGATTTTCGCTGAAGCCGGTTCGGCTTTCTGCATTCTCAGCGTTTGTTTTCAACCAATTTTTCTGGTGGGTCGCAGCATTCTTCCAGTTGGCTGCAACACCGGAGTTGCTGTTTCATACCATCCGGCATAGTGTAGACAATTGCACACCAATCGATCACGACATAAGATTCTTTAAATCCCAAGAAGAGTTTCGATTGCAAGTTGACTCCTCTACTGAATAACTATCCTCTGCCAATCTAGCTGTTTGTTCTGTTCAGTCTATTCATCTGTGCGTAAATAAAAATTGCTGGGACTCGATTTGTCTCCCGTTTTTAGTTGGGGATTTTAAACATATCACCCTGGGAAACGCACCTGGATTACTAAGATGGCCTTTGACAAATCTCAGTTTGCAACAGTCTGTGCCGCTTTGATCTAAATGGGGCAGGGAATGTCCAACAGTAACCATTATGCATTTGTTAATTCACGCTGGAGTTGGAAATTGATTAACAAAATCTTCCAACCGTAGTTCCCGAATCTCTAATAAGGATGTTTCGAATATTTTGGTTGTCCCTATTTAATAATTCATATCAACGTGTTTATTCACTAGATATCACAGTATCTTTCATCATTGAAAACGCGACTTTTACATCAGAAACTCGTATTCCAGAACAGCCACAATGTAACATTTTATGGCCTACTAACAACAACAACACTTAACTACACACCGTACAGGCAATTAAAACTCGCGACCTTACATAATCTCAGTTCAAAGTCAGCATTCAGCCAGATTTTACTTCAAACCGTTTTCAATTCGTTCTTTGTAAGATCCCGATTTTTGAATCACTGTTCACATCTATAGAAATTCTATTATCTTTAACGGATTTCGAATATATAGTTGTGATTTTGTCGTCGTTCTCGGATTTTACCTCAGATTCAAACTCGTTAATCTAGTAAAACGGTTGAAAGCTCAGATTTTTCGTATGGTCTTAATAACCACACCACAGGGCGATACGTTTGCATCCATCTTCAAGTTTGATGGTGAACTCGCCGCATTTGCAACAACTGCCCAATTTGGCAGATTTCAGCCTACACATCTTTGGTTGCTTTATCTGATTAAGAGTTTAAGTTGTCATTAACTACCCTACACAGGTTTTCAGCATTACAGCAACGAGAATAAAACCGTGTGTTTGGGTGTTGAGAATTCTGCATATGTCTTTGCGGAGCACCACAGTAACTGGATCACTGACCACTGTGGATACCGTGAACATTTCGCCTACTTTTGATGGTTTGAGAGTCGTATGGTCCTCAAGCATTTTTCAATTAATTAACATAATTATGTTGGGCCTCGTGCATTCATTCAAGATAACCTTATTCTTTACAATAGTAAAGTAGAATGAATTGTGGTTGAAGGCCCTTGACAGCGGAATCTTATCCCCAAAGTGACGTAGTGCCCAGTTAGACTGAAGTACTGGGTCATCCTTGAACTCCATACTTCTCTCCGGTGGTGGCTTCTTTGGTTTTGTCCCAATTTACGGCATATTTTCCGTACCGGTTTTCTTGCGAATTCTGATTTTGGCAAAATTATATGTAAATTTGTTTCATCAGCCAGATTAGATGCAACCCCAAGCTTTGCAAGCATTTCAACTGGAACTGACAATATCGTTTCCATAAACATCGTATTGTCCAGTCGTTTAAATAATTTAATCTCCAGCTCGTCTTATAGAAGGATTGTAAAAGGTTTCAGTTAGTGTTGTTCTGCCTCTATTGTGGTTGCTAGTTTTACTTAACTTTTGCCAACCACTCTTCAACAACATGAACGCACATAAATCGCCGTTAACAACTGTTACGGTTTGTCAAAATCACCTACGACCAGTGACAACGGAAATATTGTACTACATGATGTTACTCATATTTCAAAGATCTACACTAAATCAAAGCTGCCAGTCAGCCTTTTTCGCCGTTAAAACCCGGTCAACTATCTGACTAATTCCTTTTTATTTGCTTCTTCATGTAACGTAACATGTAAGTCAACTCTCACTTCCCTCTCGATTCCCTATCTGGTGCGATTTAGCCTATCTGCTCCCATCAATTGTTAAGAGAAGCTTGTGTTCAAAGCAGCTATACACTCCACAGGGATAATCACAACGTACTAAGCGCTTTCTGTTTCTCTTTCTCAGCAAATTATGTATTATCATTCCGTAGTTGATTGATGTAAATTTGCTCGCGACTGGCTAAGTTTAAGTCTATAGAGATAACGCACAATTTCACTAATTTTAAGTCAGTCATGAGAAATGAGAAAAAAATAAAAGGAATCCTTCTGGGTTAGTTGTTTTACAGAGTTGGTACAAAATATTGCCAGAAGGAAGGAACAGAGTGCACTTGATTATGTTTCAACTCGTGATTTTTACCTAACAGCTGTTTTGACTAGCATCAAACAAGATTCGGTTTGATTCTGCTTTTATGGTTCTTCCAGACCAATAGATGCATTCATGTCAATCAAACAGTCATATCTTACTCACTTATGTTTGCTCAGGTTTGAACAACACATCTTCCAAGTACTTTCATATTAGTTACATAGGATGATTTATTGTACGAATCACTTGTGGTTCTAGTAATTACTGCCCCTGCACTGGAAACAATCATCAACTTTCGTCTGACGGTGCTTTCTTGATTCCAGTTTAACACTATCCGCGTTTCAACGTTTATTCTGGTTACTCCAGCTTCACTTCGCTAAGCTGGTTCTGCGTGACTGTGATAATCATGGCTGATTGCTTTTACACCGTGGAGCATACGACCCTGGGCTGACATTCATCTGATTAATGAAAAGTGCCTGATAAACTTCAATTTTAATTGACAGACCGTCGAGTAACCAACCCGGCGATAACTCCTCCGTGGATCTTAGGCCCACCTATAAATGGGTCTTATCCAACAAACCTTGTACAGAAGCAGCAAACTTTAGAAAATCTTAACCTATCTAACATTGTTTCAGGCGCGGTCGAGGATGTCTTTCACCAGCCACTCTTCGCCACTGCCCAAACCAGTTTAGCTTGATTTATTCATAGACGATCAGAGGACGGTTGACGTTCCATGGTCGTATTAACAGCGATCACCACAGTAACAATCCCAGAATCCTCCAGGGAGGTTGGAATTCCATTCTTTCTTGAATGGTTGAAGTCAGGATACCTTAGATTAGTCATGGTGGAAGTCGCCCTATTCGGAAAGTTGTTAAAGCCGAAGATTCCTTCATTACGGAAGCTGCCACATAAACTACACATATTTCAAGTTGAAAGTCACTCGTATGTATTGGCAGCCTCACCACTGAGGTGGAATTTTCTGTCAGTCCGAAAAATTCTTTCTTCTCTTATGGTTGTCTCCTGCTTAGAAGAAAACCGTCCAAATAGAGACTGATTTAAAACAACATTGGAAGTGTACATTCTAAGGAGGTTTATGTCGTGCAGTAAGAAAAAGTTGATTGGTTATTGAAATGGAAGAGCAAACGTGTAGTCAAGGTGCATTTAATAAAAACTTTTTGGATGAATTTTAAAAAATTGTTTGTTGACCGATAAAGTTAGGCCATTTCGGTCTTATTGCCTCCTGACAACCAATAGGTTGAAAGGAGAACTGGGATAGTATGTACAACAAAATAAAAGTACAAACCATTAGTCAGTCGACAGTAATTTTTAAACCACTTCTGGAATTTTACATTGCAATCTAAAAGGTCCGTTTTTCAAATCAGCTCTGTAGCCATCTCGTTGTATTGCAGCAAGAAAACTGTGTACTGCAAAAACGAAACATTACAGAATACAAAAATGTTTACTGTTTGTTTGCGTTATTTTCTGTCCTTGTGTTAGTTTACAAAGTGCACGAGGTTGGTAGTTAAATTTTTTGATTCAATAACATGTCCGACACATCAACCATGTGGTTGTTAGTGCCACTTATCAAACGATCTATTGGTTTTTGACAACAGAGACTGATTAGGCATCTCCTGTTCTATTGTTTATCTTAGAAAATACCTGTATGATGAACTCTACGGTTAGAAGAAAATTTTGTCGTTCAGTTAGAAAATAGCCGAAGAAATCAAGCTTTTATACACGTACGTGTCAGGGTTTTCACTCTTGGTTGATACACAAGTGACGTTCATTTAGTGAGTAAAGAATGCTAGACGCTTCGTTATGTTCGCGATCTCAAACTGACCTATTTTCTATAACATTTTCCTCAAAATAAACTCAAAAGTAAATAGCGAGTTCAGTGATTCTAGCACATTCATTCTAAGTTAACAATTCGAAATCCAGTCATTTACCACTTGTGTGTATAAATCTTTTTATCACTGTGCTGGATGTGAGTATGTTCAGTATGGAAACACCTCCACCCGAATTAGATAGATTTCATCTCCAAAATTGACTTCAGATTTCCAGCTTTCTTTTACCCTCATTTAGAATGTCAGCTGTGACAGCGATTTGATAGGATACTTTTAACGTCTTTGGTCCACAAACCACTGAAAATTTCGAGAAAATTAAAAGATTTTGCACTAAAAGTGCTGGAAATCACACCATTGCCGCCTGTCGGGTTGTCGCGGAGGCTACAATTTTTTTTATAAAATGGCCCACTTCTCCAAATACTTTCACGCTACTAAATAAAAACTGAATAGGATCTCGGCTTTTCATAACCGTATTGGATCCTCCACGAATACGGACCATTTGCGACCGATGTCCGTCATTTTTGTTAGGTTGTTTTGTGCATTGGTGCACCAATTTCGGTTGTACATTAATTCTTGTGACAGTGTGAACCAGGAGAATTTGGTTATTATTCAGAGTTAAGAGTTGCTTCCATATTCAGTTTGAATTTTACACCTGCAACACACAGTTGCAGACAGCAAACATTACGTATACTCAACTAATATTGTTAGGCAGCTGTTTTGATGTAGATCCTTCTACTTCTCGAAAAAGCAAGATAGCTTCCTGTTAAGGGAATGGTCAAAGACACTTAAGTACACTGATAAATTAAGGTAAGCAATTTAAAACAGTATAAGAATGCAACACGATGAAATTGTCATATGAATTTTATTACTGCTGACAGCTGTAAGCCATAGTGATGCGTGTAATCGAGTGATAAATGAGAATGCAGCTACAGTTTTCACAATTTAATGAAATGTCTGTTAACCGATGTTCATAAAGCAGTGTGAAAGCATTGAGTTGAAATGCTACCCAATAAATAAGTGTGTGTAATGCAAATGAAATCATATCCGGTTGATAAACATGTTACGAATTAACTAATCAAAGAGCATTGTAGGTTAGCTTGAACAAAACTTGAACAAGACCAAAGGTTTCGTAGTCGAACAGAATTTTCTAAAGACTTCTATGTCATTTGAGGTTACAGGATTAACACTAAGTAATAAACTAACTGAGGATCAATGCCAGCCTAAAAAAAGCGGAACCGGAAAAGCGGGAGCTGTGGATGCACTTACAATTTCATTGTATTTCGGTTTACATACATTTCACTAAATGGCAAGACGTAAAGGTTTTGATAAGGGAATGAAAGTTAGACAGACGATAATCCCCTCGCGTCCTTCTGGTACTTCAGTCGCGGAGGGCTCGCCTGTTTGACAATTACTGGACCCATAGGAGCGAGAGAAACGTGGCACTCCTATTTGGCCGTAGTCGTGTCATTTGGGAGCTGCTAACCCTCAATCATAACTTTCTTCAGATGAAAACGTTAAACGTGAGTGTCGGTCTTATTAGAGAACCGCAGTTATGCACACCTCTGCTGAGACCGGAATTTCAATTCCTATGTGCGCGTCGAGCGACCGTGTTGTCCACTGTGATAGTAACCTCATACTGAGCACGACTACACCATTTGTTATTTATGCTCAACAAAGCTGGAATAAAATGCGATCAGTGTTCAGTTCATAGTGGCCATGTCATAGCCCTGTTCATAGCAGTACGTTGCTCACCAAAGTTCACGAAATTCTGTTGTTCTATCTTTAACGTTAAGTTCTAATGACGGGATCGCCAAGTGGTAATAACAAAAGAGTTTCTATATCTCTTGTTGGACAATCGATAATACCGAGAAAGTTTTAACTACTATCTACGCAAGCCTACAATGAGCTTACTACAGATCAGTTTTCCAGAAGAAAATTTGCGACGACGTTTCACAAATCCTCATAAAAATTATTTTCGAATGTCAAGTTTCAACGATCTGTTAAAATAACTGTTCATATTTCACAGAATAGAATATGCAATTATCCAAATTACTGATTTTGGTTTGGAGGGTTAGATCGTCACAAACAGATCGCCAATCATATCTGGTCTCTACAGTTGCATTCAGCTAAACCCATTGGTTGCTTCACTCCGACAGGAGGTTCCAGATCCGAGTCCTGTTCTTACTGAAGCTTCTTAGTAGAGCATTTTCGGGTGCGGACAAGAATTTGCAGTCCGGCTCGCGTATTAATATACATATATATATATATGTTTGAAGTATTAAAATAGGCAAACACTGAGTAGTGAACGATTTATTGTGACGTTCCAAATCCACACTAGTATCCGTTATCAAACAAATAAATATATATATCGAACACATATACATATAATGTATCTGGCTCAGTTTCCATCATTCTTCCTCCCTACCTCTTCTCGTTTGCTTCTTGATATGCTCAAACAGAGCTCGAAAAAAAGCGTATCCAGGCGGTCAGGTTTTCATGAACCGATTGATGTTCCAGCATTCGTTGATTACGAGTAACATCTGGCTTTACTTTAGTGACTCAGAACTGATTCTTAAATGTTCCTAATTTTAAAGTTACCAATAACTGACTGAGACGGGAGAATACCAGACATGCCTTATTTAATTATGTTTCGTTTAGTTACGATTATTTTGCTCTTTTAAAAGACAACTTTATGAAAGTCTGACAGTCAGCTATTGACTGGCAAACTGAACACTAGCGCATATAGGAAAAAACATTCAGTCACGGTCTCATTTCTGGGGGCGTAGCTAACAAAAAAAACGTGGGTTTTACCTCTGCACGTGGGTGGTTAAGGGGTTGCACCTGCATTTCAAGAGGACAAAAATTGACACAAGTATCGCTTAGAGTATTTCCAATTAATTGTTCCAGCTTTGACTAATCTGCGGCACTTGTGGGCTAATTTTTCTTGTTTTACGTTCTTACTGCATTATGTTCTTTAGCAGAGACTAGTATACCAACAGTTCTAGTTTCTTACTACTTATCAAAAAGCTAACTACAAAACAGCTACATACTTCTGTGTTATCTGAATAACAGCAGAATGATTTAGAGATCTACAACACATTGCCTGGTCACCTGATGTGGTACGGCCAAATGTGACACCACATTGTAGTCACAAGTGAGCCTAAGAACGAAATGATAAGTATGAATCCAATGTTTAATTAACCCTCAACAGATGATAACCGAAACGTGGTAATGTAATCGTGGTATAATGCTATTATGGTTGATTCTTAGTGAAGACGAATGCATTAGTGGAGATACGCATTAACGCATATAAATAGGCAAAATTACATTAAACACTTATACTTATGCTCAGATGGTTCAAAGAGACAGTACCTTCAACTTAACTGAGAAGTCCTGATCACGGAATTATCGACTGCATTGAACGGTACGATTCTGGTTATTCGCCTTTTGAACTGAACTCGTAAGCCGGCCACTATTCATACAAGGTTGTGATTGAGTGTTTTGATGTAATCATTCGATCGTGTCTATTGTGAGGTATATGGTGTTGCGGTTAGCAGAATGCTGTTGCAAGCACGACGGCTCCAAAGTATACATCACTGCTTGATTCTGTTACAAGCGAAACTAGAGTCTAGTGCCTCCTGCCGAAGTAGACCAACCGAAAGTTTTATTTGAATACGAAGGCCGTGACCCAGTGTGAGTGGTGTTCAACTTGAATAAAGAGATGGTGATGAATGCAGCAGTCTAAAGGGTTTGAGTGTAGTGAGGACGAGCGATCGCACTATACTACTCACACCGCTACTATTCGGTAGCAGGACAAGAGCATGGATTTTGACACTGAAGTGGTTGCAGGAGAAAATATAGGAAGAAGCGTCGGATTGCAGCATCGCATGGTATGGTTCTTCATATGCAAAGGAATTGAGATTGATGTCTGGGGCAACGGTGACGTTCTGGACCCAGTACCGTACGCAGATGAGTGTTTTTGTTTGTTGTCGTCTTGAAACGCATAACGCGTGTGTTGGTTTCCTGAATAAATAACCCTTGCGCCAGCCGTGTTCTTGGCTCACAACACAAGTTCAAACGTGGTACTCCTTGATTACCAGATCACAAACTTTTTCACACACATCTCCATAGTGGTCATAATGTAACGAAAAGGCGTCCAATAAAACAAAATCTTTATTGTCCAACTCGCTGGTTGCCATAATACGCGCGTGCTCGCTTTTATGAGTCAGAATTCCGGTCCACAGTAACCTTGGTTTCTGCTCACATGTCGTGTGCACTTCTGCCCTGTTTGTTTGTGACCAATACATGCTATCGGCGGGTTTTCCGCCTGTCATTCCTCGTCCGTTGGTCCGATCTCGTTGCGCGAAAACTCGTCCGGTCGTTCGTGTCGTCCGTAATCTATCCACTGTGGGCTTTGACCGTATTTTACGACGGTATCTTGATATTTCTCCGAGTGTTGGAATAATCGTTCCCACGGATTTGGTCGTCCACACCATTTTGCCTGCCATATCTCGCCCGATGGTCGGATCCAGTTGAACGGTGACTCATCCGGTCGTTGATGCTGTCCCCGCTCCGCTCGCTATGGGCTTTTGGACGTACTTCCCCTTCGTTGAGGTATTCCGCCGAGTGTTCGAATTATCTCATCTCCGGTTAGTGCGACTCCTCTAACTCCCATGGTCCCACATTCCCAAATTATCAGACTTCTGACTAAACTTTAAAAATATTACGCTAGCATTCATTAGATGAAGATTGGGCATACTGCTGAACATCTTCTGACCTACGTGACATGCAGCTATTTCCAATCAGTAACCGTACACAAGTAGTACAATTGTAGTTATCAAACGAAAATGCATGAAATTCGCTTTTCACCAAACTTGACTGATATGAATTCGACGGGAAGGTGGAGAGGAGTATAATGGATATCCAGTGCATATTAGCGGGCGCTTCGCCGTTAACTTTTACATTACCGTGTGCACTATATCTAGTGCACCTTTATGTATATGCACACGGTTCTGGGTTTCGACTGCGCTGCAGTGCCGTTGAATGGACGGTTAACTACTGTCGTTGCTCGAAGGACAGCATTGTTCGTTCACTGAAAAGATGTGGGTTTATGTTTCTGACTCCATCGTTTCACCTTTCATTGGTTGAATAGAGTGTCGTTCGAAATGACCAACAAAGTTGACGCAATCGTCACCAGTGACGTTGCATATAGCAAAAATGGTTATTCTTTCCAGGACCCGCATTCTCAACTACTGTTGACAGTACACATCCTGAAGTTCTCTGTCTATTATTGTCTCGTGTTGCACCTGCAGTTGTCTATTAACTCTTGCTTTCATCGTGCTCCAGACATTCTCAATGTGATTCAACATTGAGGATTAAAGTGCCAGTCTTAAGAGTTTCCCTCCATCACGTAACTCCTCAGCACGCACACTTTCCAGATCCGTATGACACGTTGTGTTGTTGCATATCAGCACAATATCTGACATAGGTACCTGGCGCAGTTTCTTGACACTTATGCACCGGCCATCCAAGTATCGACTAATTGTTGTGGTCAATTACCCCTTCTCAAACTGTGCCTGGCCACACAATCTCAAAAACTGCAGTGTAATATTTCGGTTTGCAGAAATCCAATCCAACAACATATCGATCTCTGATTCTGTCATTATCTTGCTTCTATATCCTTTGCCAGGCTGGGCTTCATGACTGATGCAATCTACATGAAACCACTTGCAGGCGAAATTACACTTAACTTCGTTCAGAAGGGCAACCGTGTTCCAGTCATCACCCCTTTCAAATGCTTTGATAATACGTCTACGTGTTTCGGGACTGATGCGAGTGTACTTGCTGCCGTCAGTTATGTATGTAAGATAACTAATTAAAATGTTCTCACAGATTTGTTCACTCTTACATTACAGTTCGAAGTCTATCACAACCCTAGACCTCACTCCTACTAGACGTGAGATCCACACCCAGACACACCTAATAGACATGCCTAACCACTCACTACCCTTCACCTGTCGAACTTACCAATGCGATCAGCAGTTTGACAAATTAGTAGGAACAGGGTCAGATCATATGTGCTCTACTTTGATTACTAACCCCGTTCTCATCCACCAAAGCCGTTGACACCCCTCGAATAACTCCTGCCACTTCCTCTCTCAAAGTAGCTAATGCGAAGTGTTCTAATTAAGATTGGTTGTCCCTTCCGGTTAGTTGAGCCAATCGCGTTTTTGCCGTCACGTCAAAGATTCCAACGTGGAACTTCCAATGCACCAAAGTGATTTGCTTTAGCATGTAACGGAAAATCTTTTGCCTAAAATGGAAACAGATACGTAGAAAGGTATGGTATTCCTTAAGTACATTGTACTCCACGGGTATCGGAATTTTCCAAGTGCGCCACACTTTCTGTGTTCAGACCCACCTTATTGCACAGTGGATCTGCAGGTAAAGTACACTTGTATTCCAGTACGTTTTCAAACGTTTCTGATTATTCCGGATAACTGTTTGTATGGAAAATTTCCCATTTAGTTTGTCTTCCTGATACATCGCCCTAGATATGTGTACAACACTGGGAGAACGTTCTCACACTGATGTTTGCCAGCGTGACGGTAAACGAGTATTCTTTGGGAAGCAGGCCACCTTATGTAACTCAGGTAACTACCTCTAATGGATGACATATTTCCTCAGACATGTTGTTAATCCAGATGAAGGATTCCATATGGATTCCACATACGCACAGACGTGAAAGCAAGTTAACTAAGGACATCTTGTTTTCCGATGGATGGTAATGTTTTGTTCCCTAATAAAAGATATGAAACAGATGTAGATTTGCATGTGACATATGCAGCATGCGTACAAACTAATTTACATTAGGCTCGGTTCTATCGCGAATCGTATATTCATATATTTAACCAATAGCATTTATTTGATATTATTTAATAATATTATATTTTTACTATGTTATATTACATTTTGTATCATTTAATAGTTGTTTAATCCACAATCGTGGACTAAGGTTTGTTACGTACACAACAAGCCAAACAACACCAGCTGTATACAGTTAGGCGGATATTTTCTACTGATTCGTAGGTCAGCGTATCCTTCCTGATAAACGTAGCCTAATAGCCACAAGTGCATTACATACTTGTTGAAACAAGGTTGGACAACACGTGACGTTGCTCTCCTTGATAAAACACGGTTTATATGCTTCAGCCATTAAATCTAGAATTGTCTACTATTTAATGAGTACTTGGAAAGAATTATAGCTGGAAAGCAGAAAGACATTTTTGGTCATTACAGACTAAATACCCTTCACAACTGATCCCAGCCTCCTTAATTTACTAGACGATTACCCCACCAATAGAACGCAATACGTGTACTTCAACAACGTTGTTTTCACTCGTTTTTCTGCTATATCTGATGAACTCTAGAAAGGGATAAAACTTCTCTTTTCTCCATACAAATTGCTATAGGCGAACGCCATCCTCAGAAAAAACCGTACGGTTCAGATGGCGTTGTGGTAGAGTATCTGTTTCTGACACAAATGATTCGACTTTATTGCAATATTGTTTGTCTTTGTTGAAAGAATGACTGAATAACTGTTACCGGTCTGTAAAAATGGGGTTGCTTTTTGACTTCTAATTCATGATCTTCTGCAACAAATTACAGGAAAGCTTTTGAAGATATACGACAGGAGCACAATTACATCTAGAGAGTTTTCTTTCACATAACTGTTAATAACTTTATATCACAATAATTAACCATCCTTTTATGTGAATGCCATTTTCATAAAAACTAGTAGTCCTACTTTCATGAGGTTTGCCTGAAATCTTTTACTACCCTTCATCATTTCAGCTCAAGGTTTGTTACATTTACGAACTTCCACAATTCTCCCGCTTTTCTCCACATTTCCCTTAACATTTTTAAAGAAAGATTTCAAGTATTTTGGACAACTTCATAATGACTTTGGCCGGATGTAGCGGCATCTCATACAAGTATTTTAGCAACATTCCTGTTGACCTATTTCACAACAGTTTGCTGAAACCACCAAGGGATCAGTTCTACACAATCGCAAACGCAGTTTGTCTGACTATTCCGTCTTTCACGTCATCTATCAATTCACTTGTTGTTGCATTGACGTTTACATGGACAGAACAGACCGACAGCTATTTTAGCGAGTGGCAAAACACGCCCGGAACTGGTTAACACAGCTGATGACACAACAAACTCAAACCAGTGAACCCGCTGCTCGAAACCCCGCAGCATCAATTGCTAAACACTTCACGATGACAAGTCACCAATTTGGCCTACTAAAATCGTTAAAAATAATTTAGATGAGACCCAATCGTAGAAAATTAGGGCTTCGGCTAGATATGAACCAACGACAAAAATGCCATACCCAAACGAGGCAAGCGCTTCACCAGCTGAGTGATAAAGCCACGCCAATAACTGGAAAATTTCATATTAACATTCCGTTACCCACCCGTCCCACCTTTTCATATGTAACCAACCGAAGGATCCAAGAGATCGATTGCCCGGCAGGATTTCTTAGATAGTTCGCGCCTCAATCCACGAACACCAAGGCCTCTTAGCTTAGCTGGTAGAGCGTCTGCTGCGTTTGGCATGGTGCTTCTATCCTTAGTTCGAATCCAGCCGAAGCCCGGATTTTTCACAATTGGATCCCATCTAAAATCGTAAATCTGCCAAACTACTTGTAAGTAACTCAAATTACTGTTGAAGCAACCCATAGGCTGCCCTGATGTTGATGACATAATACGTGGGTGTGATTGTATGCGTGTCTATATCCTGTCTATCTCTGTGTTCGTCATACAAATCCTGCGTGTCTTGCAGTTGCAACTGATGAGAGTAAACGAACTGTTAACATATAGCAACATATGTCTTCTTTCTACAATAATGAATTTGTTAAACAGAACCCAATGCTTTTAGTTTTAAATTTAGTTTTGATACACATATGGTACTGTTCACGGTTGAACTACAGCTGTCCACGAGATATGGGGCAAATTATTGATTTTTGTTATCGAATAAACACATCTGCAAGTAGGTTAGGTTTGACTGTAAGGCACATGTGGAAATGTGGCACCTAACTTTAACTCGGAAGGAAGATTTTTTCACATAACCCGAGTGTGGAATGATGCAAACGTTTGTTGTACAACGTTGCCAAATGAGCGAATCCAACCTTAGAAATTGCCATTTTTTACGAGTTATTGTTCATTATGTTAATCATCAATGGAGTACAGAATAAAGGCTGCATCTGCCGTATAGTTTTCAACATGGTTGTGGGGGTGGCACCAAAAAATTGGAAATTCCAGTCTTATACCATCACAATAACCACGCAAAACCGCAGATCGATGCTTCTTATTACAGGCATGATCCCACAAACGATGAAATGGGACTGAATCATGTTCTTCAGAAATGACTTTGGCAACCGTACATCGGCTTCTTTTAACGTGCAGTTACTAAGTGCGCTTTATTGGATAAGATAAAGGTGGCTGTTAGCATTTTTAGAACAAAGCAGGAAATTAGGGGCTGAGATTAATGTCAGAAAGGGTACTCTTTAAAGAAGCACACAACAGCATTTTACAGTTTTCGTTGACCACATCAACCCGCCATAAAAGTGATTAATAATTGACCAATCCCAACTGATAAACTGGAGGTGAACTAGCCAAGTGATGATCACGCCCTAAACATAAAATCCAGCATAAGTACGTTGCGTTAAAAGATCGTCCGAAGATGACTATGACGGGATTGTGTTCATAAAGCTATAAAACGTCAAGATTATACTTATTCCCAAAATATTGTTCAGCAGCGCCGTTCTTCAAACAGTACTAAGTTTGTGAGTGTATTATTTGGTGGAAAAGAAACGATGACAAAATTGGGCAACGAATCATTGATTTTTCCCCCATGTGACTGTTTAACCAAAAATTGGGCTACCGTGTAGGCGTACATTACACTCCAATAACCTGGACTAATTTTAACAGAAAAACTGCAACCACGCCACCCGTTTGGGGATTACAGAAACTGACTCTTCAAGCACTCCGATCGCCTGCAGACAAGCTAAAAATTAAACCTGTCAGTCCAACATAATTTTTAAACCTTGGCAACCATATACACCAAATAATCCAGACGATGCTTAATCATTTTGAGTGTAGTGATCCGTAGATTAAGTAAGGAATGATTCGCAACAATTCCATAGGCTTGCATTCTTGTTTTCAACTTGACCTGAGCTAAATCCTATTGCGACAATCTGTACGATATCTACTATGTACTAATTTCTTATCTGCTTTATAGTACTGAACTTTGAAAAAGACTCTTCGGAATGACCGTAAACACTGCAAACCTAAACACGCAATGCCATCGACTCAACTTTGTTACCTATGACATTCGGCGATCGAAGACGGACCTTTCTATTTCATCTACCGACAGTCCCACACCCCTCTGAAGGTCATTTTGGTTATGCTTACCAATCAGGGAGTTACTGCAAATGCCAACATGTGCCGTTGTTTTCTGTTGTGCCTCTGATTATTACCAGAGTCTAACATCCTCTGTCTTCGACTCAGTCATATTAACAAGCATATGAAGCTAAATGAAGCATAGTACTACTTAACTTTTTCATCCGTATACGTCTCTTCGACGAATGGACTACGAGGTGCGTATCCTCCTGTGCACAAGGTGCCAGGATTAACTCTTACCTTAGAGACCGTCAACGTGCAAGTATGCTGCCTTCTTGGATGAACAAGTTTAAAACTATGACCCTCTGGTTCGATAGATATTCTAATCTTTACTGATGACAATGTCGCATTTCCACCTCTGTAGGGACACTGAAATGTCGACTTCTTGTCAAGTGGCTGCCGGTTACGGTCTGAGTATCAGGACTGAAGCTCCTGCACTGGACATGATCACAGTTGGTAATCAGGTCATCCGTTTACTTAGTCAGAATTCAGTTTTGTCATTGAAAAAGTAGTCTGAGCATCTGCGTCCCAAGTCATCCTACACAGGAGTTCGTCAAAACCAATCATTTCACAAACAGTCGCATATGGGAGATTGCTTACAAGTTGTCTCCACCCACTGGTCACCCTGCTTAGTAAATGACCGCAAGCTGCCTTAGGTTAAGGAGTCTATGAAGTTTCATAGTGCCTCACGATGAAAGCTGACGGGACCCGACAATGAAAAGCCATCTGACAAATCTATATTAGCTAACTATCAAACCGAACCACCCAACAGACCGGTTACGTCCATTCCATGACCCATGCCTATCACATCTACGGGAAGCACATTATTCAGCTGGTTTATGTTTTTATGACGAATCGTCGTGTTGCAAATTGGTTTTCCACCCAGTTGCTGAGAATCCTTGAAAACGCCCTATCATACCAGACGATAGGATGTATCAGAAAGTTTGCTACCGTCGGAAACGTTACCTCACAGTAATTATGTAAAGGGAAGCTAAGGGTTGTTGATTAGAATGGGGAAAGCATTTTTAAATTTCGGGAGTCGCTATATCTTTTCTCGGCGACCATCTCCAAACGAATAAACCTTGATGAAAGTCTCCAAAAAATTGGATTCTTACAAACACTAATTCTTAAACGACGCACAGAGCGTCGAACGGAGAATCTTCAGTCAGTGGTTTAATTTCAGCTTGATGTGGTCTATGCCGTTTTTCGCTGTCTACTCATGCAGCTAGCCCACAAAGTAAACAAGAAATTCACAAGTGTCAAAAAGGTAATCTACCCCTGACAACCGTTACAAGTATGCTGCAGCATTGGCATGTGAACGACGACAACGTGATGAGAGGTTTTAGTGAGTACATGTACTAACCGGATTTTTTAATGTTTACTCAGACAATGGCAGGTGCTGGATGAAAATACCGATGACCAGTGCACCAAATATATGGCAAACGAAAACCGGAGGTGGTGTCTTAAGTGACTAAACAATACCCTTGGGCTAGGATAGGGCAGGAGACTAATTATCCAGCTGTCAAGGGTGCTAGAACGCTAAGATTAGGTGCGGTGCCATTTGGATGCATGAGCGGGCAAATGTTTATAAGTAGACGTAATTACATGCATCAAGCGAACCGCTGGCAAATCCATTTACCAGTTAATCAGCACGATAAGAATTAGTAGTTTTGGAAATATTTTACGCATCGTTAGGCAGACAGTTGATAAATATTCCTTGGTCGCTTCAACGTGAGTGAGAAACAGTTTAAATCCCTTTAGGCGAATTAGGTTAACTTCGCCTGTTTGAATTGTTCCTACTGGTCTTGGACATGTCTGACAGCGCCTATCATAATCAGCCTTATTTATGCCCACCGTGACCTGATAACGATGGCATTGGCAGTTTATAATTCGACGAATGGAACGGAAGAGTTACTTGCACTATGCACAAATATACTGGTTCATCAACTTGAGTTAAGAATTCAGGTCCGAGAGTTGCCCACGGTGAACTTGACAAACAGAATTTTTTCGACCAAAGACTATCTGAAAGCTTTCGTAGGAATGAGAATAGATACACGACACTCGAAAACACTCATCAGGCCCTAACTATTGCAATCTTTCTCTATTGCCTTGTCCGTAGTTACTATCAAATTCTTACTAGATGACTGGTTATACTTCCAAACATCTTTAATAACTTGCCGTTACATCTTGCATTTCGAACGGTTATTTATTAAGACGGACACCTTACTGCCTCAGAATTTTTAAGTACATTGATTTTTGTCTACAAAAGGATATGTATTTAAAATACTTAAGCGAGGCGGACACTGAGCAGTGAACGATTTATTGTGACGTTTCACATCTACCCTAGGCTCCGTTATCAAACAAATCAGTGTGTTGGAATGAAATTGTTCTGCCAAACACCGTGTTCGCCTATCGATCTGTCTTCGCTCGTTTTTTTGTTTCAATGGCAACAATGCTGACGTAGTGGCTGTCTATATCTGCGTGTCGATTGAACGAATCCCTCGAATAGAGAGCTTCCAGTACAAGCCGTTCCCTTTTGATCTTTGCCCAGGCGACCACTTCCGCATGATCCATGTTGACCTCGTGGCCTGTGTCCTCACAGTTGTGATCTAGGGTCGTGTGCACGGGTGCACAGCTGTTTGCCTGTTTCTCCCACCGACTGTTAGACACACCAGACATGAAATCACGTAGACCACGCCAGACTGTTCACGTGGTTCTACACGACCCTTAGCGTTCATCAAAACTGAACGGAGTGTTGAGCTTAGCTTGTGTGATATTTGGATGACCAGTGATTGGAGCATTCTTTGTGCTGCCTCAGGTGTGCCATAAATATACGACCCTGACATTCCGTTTTGGGTTCTGCACGTTCAGTTCTTGTGGAACCTCTGGCAGATACCTTTATAAAACGACTGCGGTATTCATTGGAAGCGAACAGAGTGAACAAGTGTATTCGTTCTTGTCTTCTAAGTTCGGCTGAGCTACAGTGCGTGTTTGCGCGTTGAAATACTGTTCGCACGCAGCTTTTAAGTTGGCAGTCTGAACGATTGCTATCACATCTGAGAATGACACCAGTGGTTGTCGGTTTACGGTAGACAGTGGTGTCAAGCTTACGATCAGGTCTTCTAACGACCGGTACGTCAAGGAACGTCAGGCAGGAAGTTTCATCTTAGTCGCATGTAAAGGTTACGCTATTTATTGTTATTCAGACAACTGTGGAACTGGTCAAGCTGAGTCCGAGGTGAAACAACAAACGTAGTATACACATGTTGAAATCAAACTTTAGATCTGAATGTTTAAAAGGCTTCACACTCGAAGTACTACATTATAGCATCTGCAAGCAGTCCTGATATAGGTTATTATTACTATTATTATATATGTTTGTCTGTAAGCTTTTCGGTTTGTTAGTCTCTGTCTAAACGTACCTTTTTGCGACGTACACCATTCATTAATGAAGAGTGTGTGCAGGTTTGTCCTAATACTGTGATATTGTTATTGCTTCTTTCTATTAAGTTTCATGTTTATGACATACTGTGACTTTTTCCTTCCGGTGAGTTTACGATTGCCTCAGTTGTACTTTGTTCACTAATCGACTCACCGATGCATTGAAACAATGAAGCATTTTTAAAAAAATCTTAGGAAAGAAACACTGCACTCATCGTCCAACCTTGTGAAGTTGGTTCTGAAGATGGGGTAAAACATAATGGAAGTCAAACACCTGTGTTATCTACAACGTCGAGTAACTTAGAGTTCGGTCTTGGTTTCTAAATTTACCACATTTTTCAGGAAGGAGTAAACCAAACCTACGGTTATGAACTTTCTTCGGTAAAATGAGATAAATGTGAAGTGATATTAATCAGCTTACCATGAATTTAACTGTGTTTGACCGTATGCTGCATTCATTTATGTGTCAAGCCATTAAGCGCACCTTTAGAAATAAGTCCTCTTGAGTTTATAAAACTACCAGTTGACTTACGCCATGGAAAAAAACGATATGTTTATAGAACCAACAATTAAATGACAAATTGTACTAAATATATCATGCAATGGACAAATTTTACTAATAACAATCTATGATTAACAACACTCGTGAGTCCTGAACCTTGTAGAAAAAACAGCTATGATTTATCGCGCCACTGAATGAAAATATTGATGAAAATATAAATGCTTCGTTAAACAGGAAAGAAAGGTAAATGAAACAGGTGTGCAGGGAAATGGCATTTCGCTCCTTAATCGATGGGTAGTGTCTGTCTGCTGGTAGACCGAAATGTACAACTTGAACGTTGTCTTAGAATAATCACCGTTAATATTATGTGACATGAGCATAATATAGGCAGCATCATTAAATAGCAGAAATAAATTCATCAGAAATATGCAAAGAACAAATTGTCAGATGCCAACTTAGTCTCCTGAGAAAAACACGGATCTCCGAAATCAGTAAAACAAAACGGATAAATAATACAAATTAATATAACTTCATAATACAAAACCCAAAAATTCGCCATAAACATAAATGATCACCAACTTGCGGTTGTAACAAAAGTAATTACAAAGATTGGTGGTGTTTTGATGCTGTGGCAACCAGACCTTCTAAGTTATTTGTAGGGAGAATATAACCATGCAAGAAAACAGAAAACCGTGGTCCAGTTTATATGAGTAGGACTGTGAAACTTCAACATCGAAGCAAAATGCACGTCAAATGTGTTAACACAATAGAGACCGGTACGCAAATCACTGAGGGAACGAAGGGAGCTTGAATGGCTACTGCTACAGCTGGAAAGGTTTGACGGGAAAAATAGAAGACCGCACTACAATGTCTGTTAGTATATAGGCGGCTTTACCCAGTGCGGTATAGAAACAACTGAGAGAAATGTCAAAATTACGTCGGAAAGCAATGTGCGAAACATTTGTTTCTTAGGTACGAAATTTCTAAAGTATCCTATATCATCCAGGGATTATTGTAGGGGATAAATCAGCTTTAACAGTCGTTGTGTTGTTAAAACACATACCAGTTGTTTCGACTGATTGATTCGTAGATCACAGGCAATACACATGAACAGCCGATGAAGCAGAGGGCTTTCAAGGTCAAAATTTTTACAGAGGATTATGCAACCGAAAATTAGAAACAAAGAGGCTCCTACCCGAACATAGATTAAATCAGTTGCCGTATTATGGGCGTTGATTTCGAACTTCCTACTGAACTAATGTCGGAAAATACTGGTTGTCTGACTGTTTCTGATGTTGAAACCTTGGATATAGTGATAAATATTGATGGGACATCAAAACCATTGAGAATTTTGTAGTGTTAATAGAAACAAGTCTAATTTCTAGTAAATAATTAAAACGGTTCTTGACAGTATGACTTGTTTTTTATTTTGCATTTTCTTTCACATATCTACCAACCTGGTGTAACGAAAAGTTATGCGTCTTAACAGAAGCTCCGATTATTATGTGAACTTTGTGATGTAGAATTCGGATAAAAGCCATTTTACTCCCATTTCTTAAATTGTGCTCTACCGTATGCAAATGCCTGTTCATTACCTTAATCAATAATAAGTTTGTTACTGGCTCAGCCGTTTTGATGAAGCGTCTGTGTCAGGAATCAAACGTTACCAGATCACAAAATCACTGATCGTTGTTAAGTTGACACGAAATTATAAACTGTCAAAAGGCATCAGAAATACTGAGACTGACTGCAAGATCACCGACACTTTGTAACGAGAACAAAGCTAAAAGAACAGCAATTAAATCTACTGCTTTCTGATGAAACCAGCGCGGGCACAATGGTAGTGATACTTATTGTCTCAGCATTATTATTGCAGAGGTGATAGTTACTGCTTGATCGGTATGAGTGTGAATGCCATGAGCCTCGGGTTTTGACGGTATGACAGCACCAACCAAATGACCAGTGCTCATGATGCATTTAGCAGTAGATACCATGTCCCTGCCTAGTGGTTATGGGCTTTTACGTCATAACAGCATACAACCGGTATGAAAAACTTTTTCTGCCGTAAATTACGGTCCGTACTGTCAGCATACGTGCAATCGTAGCTGCACATGAACCGGGAAATTCCGTAAAAAGGCAGAATGTTCGGTTGAATCATAAAATGAAACCAGAAAAGCAATCGAAAGCTGTCAATTCTTATGAAGAAACATGCAAACAGTAATAAATTTGATTGGAAATAAGCTTGTGGGTAAAACAAGTTCGTAAAATGCGCAATAGTCAGTAAACTTGTAATGACACCAGCACAAACGAGGGATCGTCGTACACCAGTTTTACGGCCAGTTCACATACCTGTGTTAGACAAATGGATAACCAACTGGTTTTAGTGATCTCAACCCAGTCAACGAACTTAGGATTTATTATGGTAATAAACGTTTTATGGTAAAACGGAGTTTCCCCGATAAATTCTCAGAGAGTGATAAAGTCAATCAAGCGCGAAAGTTGAAGTTTACTTTTCTCAAGGAACATCAGCCATCGTTGAGTCCAATGCGATACTCATTAACGTACTCGGCAATGTGTTTACAAATATTACCAAGAAAATCTGATGGTATATTTTCGGTCACAAAAGAATTAGACCTTCGAAATTATCACTAGAAAAATGCCACAGTAGAAATTGATTGGATATAAAGGTACACGAAATGTTTCCCAACATATCTTGAGGTGCAACGGAGCTTATATGATCGACATTAAAATATCGGTGTTACTGCAAACGGCCGACATGTTACTAATATAAGTTTACATGTCTGTTTCCATTTAGGCAAACGTTTTCCCATTGAAGGATAAAGCAAACCACTATGGTCCAGAGACATGACTGGAAATGATTTGGCTTGTTACGAATCATTGACATAAGCAGTGAAAGCTTGTGAGGTAAAGCTGAATGGTAAGCTGATGTGAGAAGGTTCGCTAATTTTTAATTCGTCTGCTGGATAAGGCTGTACAGGTCATAGTGTTAAAAACCCTACTCACATAAGACTGTTTACCTTTCAGCTCTTTTGGAGAAGTCAATGCAGGGTGTGTTGTTCAACGTACTGTGTAGCAGTGAGTGATCATTACTGTTGACGAGTCCAGCAGAAATAGTTGACAATAAACTTGTAGTTGTTGTGACTATGTTCGTCGTCGAGAGCCATGTCAACTGATGTATAAGGTCATGTTTGGGTGTCAGTGACACAAGCTATGCTGACGGAGCATTGTGTCGATGGGTGAGGTGGTCTAATACACAGCCACTTCTTTAATTCACTGGTGAGACACGTTCAACTAATGTATAAAATCTGCTAGAGAAGCAGAAAATTAATGACATAATTTTTAAAGGGTTTATTATTGAGAGAAGCATTTAATTACTGGTATTTAATTACTGGCGATGATATGCACCAATGACGAACTCTAATGAGAGCGAAACTCGAGTCTAGTGCTTCTTTTCGAAAGGGGCCGACTGGAAAGTCTATGGGAATGCGACAGCTGCAATCAATTGTGGATGATGTTCAACTAGAAGTATTTAACTCGAATACAAAGATGGAACCATCGTTTGTAACATTCTTACTTCCGAAAATTCAGTCACGCAAGATAGACCGGATTGGTAGTGACTATTCCTGCAGAAAATTCTTATACATCAATTTAGTTTGGGCAGATTACAAAATACCAGTTCACTTCTGCTATTTTTCCACAGAAGCATCCATATGTGGACTAAATGTCTATCAAATTGTCTTATGAGAATGCCTTTATGTTGAAACACGATGAACTGACGAGTAGTAAGGAACCGGATTGAGCTCAACGTTAATCTTTACGCAATGGTAACAAGTAGTCTGCGAGCTACAGAAACAGTCAGCTCATTCGAGTTCCAAACGATCCTATACACAGCAATAAGTACAATAGTTAGTCAGAAAACGAGACACGGAACTCTATCAATCAAACCACTTTTTCTCTTCGATACAGTATCGACCATGGTTTGCTTTCTGTGTCTGTCCATCAGGCTAATTATAACACAATAAATATGAAAACAGTAACTAGGGTGAGTCAGAAACACAATCAATAGAGGTTATCAGTCACGCAATCACTGGTCCCAACCCTGGGCTTGACTAATTGTGAGCCAGGGGAGATTAAGTGTCCGCACAAACTTCCTCTAAGCGCAGATGTCAGGGTTGCGAAATCGGATGCTAATGGCCCCGGCAACGGGCAGCATCCGGAATCTCACCAGTTTCATCATCAGATTCTGGTTCCTGTTAATAGATACGATCCCAGTGATCCAATAGACATTTGTAACTGTAATCTTGTGGGGGTGTAGCTGAGAAGCTGACCTGGAGTGTTCTGTAACACATTACTCAGAGGTCTCAGTAACCTGGCATGAGTGTTAACTGACCCGAAGGCATTTTTGACATTGTCTACTTCTCTCTTACTTTTAAACTCCTTCAACGTAGATCCTCTTGCAACCGTTCAGATCTCTACTGAGGTCTGGATGAAGTCCGGGATGTGCACTACCGATGAACTTTGCGGAAGGCTCACACATTTTGTGATTCAACATCACGACCGGTGATATCTCTTCTGCTGTACTGTCCACTATTTATTCTTCGTTCACCCTGAACATAGTTAACGACCGTAGTTAATACATGTGGATATTCTCTGCTATGTTCATTTCATACTTGACGCTAAATTCCTTCTCTGTTTCAAACGCTTAGCAATAGCTCAATCTGTCAGCCAATTTCAATAATTGGAATATTATATTAAGTCGTGAATTTGTTGTATCATTCATCAGTTAACATACTCACTTTCCATCAAGCCTACCGAATAACCGGCTGGAGAGATTCGTTATCTTCATTACGTTAATCATTTTTTTCGTGGTGAATGTTTTACATCTGGTTTAATCAACTGCGTTCCCACGATCTCCTAAACACACTATTCCCAGGTAGTCTACCATAACCCCTGAAAAACGCAAAACCTATTTCTCACGTAACAAAGTAGAACAGAAGAGGCAAGAACAGATTCTGCACAATTGATCTCAAGCATTCCTCGTTATATCTTATTAAGTAAGCAGTTTAATCTGTGGGTTTAGACAGCAATGACCAATGGACATTATAAAGCCAAATAACAAAACCAACAATCATACCCACACATACACACGTTAATGCACATCAATTCCCAGAACAATCTGGAACTGACAAACATGTCTTTTTGTGCGTAGAAGGGTGGCTTCCATTTGTTAATTATCACCGCCTCGGGGGACCGGAAATACATTGGATTGTTCGCTACGTAACGTATCCGAAAGGTTTTCGTTTAGGCTCACTTGGGGTGAACGGATATCGAACGATCGTTGACGTCAGTTCTCTGTGACTTTTCACATGACTTGTCCGACATTGTGGTATCCATGACTGTTTCGTGGAACTAAACTGGAGCATATTCGTTGACCCGATTACGTAGTTGTCACTCCTGTCTGCCTATGTACCTGTCCCGGCACTCACATGAGAATCCATAGGCGATGTGAGATTTAGCATCGAGCAGTAGCGGTGTTTTCAGTGGTGTTGTTGGAAATCAGGTGGTGGTGAACAGCATGTTCAGGTGAGGTGATGACATTATAGCTCTGTTGAAAACCTGTCTCACGGCAGTTAGGGGACAAACGCATTTCACCTTATCATACTGTTCACCACCACCCAATTCCCAAGGCTCCTCCGGATCGTAGGGGTGGTGACAATTCACAAATTGAATCCACCTCTTTACGCACAGACAGACATGCTGGTCATTCCCAGATTGCTCTGGTAACTGATGTGCATTGATGCGTGCATCTGTGGGTGCGGTGGTTGATTTTGTTGTTTGGTTTCATAATGTGCACCCGTAGTCTGGAGTATTTACTTGATGCCATGCAGCGAAATGTGTTCGAGGGATACACGTCGCGGAAAATGTTTCAGACTTCTCTTCTAACATTTGTTGAGGGAAAGATTTGTTTTGTTTTTCATTTAAACAGAGAAGTCAGAAACAGTTTCTTGCACTTCGCTGCATCTCATCATGAACATACTGCAGTCTGTGGGTTTATACAGCAAAGTCCAATGGACATTGGGAGGCTAAGTAACCTAAGGAACAATCAAACAACACACCCATACATGCACATCATTTACCTTGGCAAGTTGGAACTGACGAACAAGTTTTTCTGTACGCAGAGGGGTGCTTTCCGTTTGCTAATTGCTACTACCTCCGCGATCCGGAAAAGCCCTCGATTTTTTATTGCTTAACAGGTTCAATTGTGGTCGAAAAGTCAACAGGTGTTGAACGATCGATGACGCTGGTTCCTTGTGACTTGTCACAATCTGAATTGAATCCGGCATTGCGGTTTCCATGACC
>LUCH01005172.1:24587-35490 GCA_013368495.1 Paragonimus heterotremus | reverse complement strand
TATAAATATCGCATAGATAAGGAAGCTGGAAATGTTGTCATACATGTTTCACTATAAAATGTGTCAGATTCCTTGTTGAAATGCAAAGCCAACACTACAGGTCAGATATTTCCAGTGCGACCACATCTTGAAAATGCCGCAGAATGAAGCACTCTCAGGCTATGGGATGACATATTTCATCTTGAAAATTGCAATGATCGCATTTGCAGAACTTGAGAAAGTGAGCTAACGCCAATAACGGGTTGTTTACGCGAAAATGGTGGAAAATTTCCATCACGAAGCTAATACTTCTGGGACTAATTCGATGTACTCCAATTTTTTCATTAACACTGCTTATTTACAATTGATATACTGCACGTATTATACCCGAAATCCCGATTTAGAAATTTCCAGAAGTATTTAGTAAGCCCGAGTTCGCCCTAACAGGGCTGTTTTGTCTTTGAACGACCTTCAAGCGGAATTTCCCGAAACAGATATTCGCCAATAATTATTATGATAACAATAATAATAATGCCATATTGTTCAGCGCATCTGTGATTGTGATCAGTGTGGACAGTGTAACGGAATACGCATGAGTGCATAACCTACGCATTATTAATATTTTCACTGTACACCAATGATATGAATATGGTAACTAAAACAGGTATAATTGGGGAGAAAAATTCTAGTTTGTAAAGGTGCACCCGGGACACGTGTTTCTAGAGAGCTAGCTCTCAAAATCATCAATGTTGGAAGAAAATATGCCGTGTTTAAATCGGTTTTCTTATCACAAGGTAAACACTGGACCAATAGACAAGACCATGAGAGAAATAGGTTGTTTGAATATAGAGAAAATGAACAGTAGAAGGATTTCGCCATTGTTTGATGTAGATATATCAGAAAGATGTTTAGAAAATTCTGCGGGATGGGGAAAGACAGGAAAGTCTATGCTTCTACGGAGAAATTGATGGTCTACTGCGTTGGACTTCGTTATTTCCTCGAAATCGGCGGAATTTTTTAGACTTCGCGAACTGCCCAACCAATAAGGGATTTTGATTGTCCAACCTTTATGGAATGTTTTGTCGCGTTAGAGTTGCTCGTAGAATGAGCCATGGAAACCAAAATTACTTGTTAAACGGAGGAACGTGGAATGATCATGTTAAGTATGACGAACAGTGAAGTGTGTGATTTTCTGATCAAACCTTCTACATATGGTTTATAGTTTTGTGTTGTTTCGGAAGAAATGTATCACTAGCGAACAGTTGTTGTCCCATGATGCGAAAAGCGATCGGTCAGCAGTTTTCACTTGCACATGACCTCAGTCGAATTCCGATATCGCTTTAATATGCACAGCCAATATATAGATTGGAAAGAAAGTTTAACAACACAGAACGATTGCCAGGCAGTCTATCAGGATAGGAGGAAGCACAGGTTGTAACGCGAAGTTTATAGGTTATTATATGAGTCAAACGGGCTAAGTTGGATGTAGTTCTCTTTCCAATCGGTTTTAATGTGCACGGCTTTTTTATAATCATCATAAAGTATGCACAGCGGGTAATCTTTAAGTATGAAGTGAGAGCGTACCACGACTATGTGGTTATTATTGGCGGGGATGTGTATATTTACACAAGGTGTTGGCTACAGACATGTTTTTGTTCAGCCGCAAGTATTGGACATAACTATATACGAGATCTATCCTGCTAGGATCATTAATAAACTTCGAAATCTAGATAAATACCTCCAGTGATGAAATTGATAACTTCGTTTAGTTTGAATTGTACGTGGGGCAGAATCATGCGATACAGAGCTTCCGCTCAAATGTTGTTAGGTCCGTTTTCAGAGGTGTTGTCTCCGGGCAGGCAGAGATTAAAAATTTACATAGCGTTCGTTAATGTCAGGAAGGTTTCTAAGCTTCGTCTGAATTTTTGTATGTTCTTACTGACTCTAATTGCATGTAGGATTTTGTTCCGGATGTTGGAATATTTCACTCGGATAAACCCATTGGAATAACCCATCGAATCTTTCATGAATGCACATTTGAGACTTTCCGGAGCTGTCATTTCAGACTTCCGCAAGTGACTATATGAACTTACAGTACCCAACTTGGTGTAGTACAAATAGAACGTAAATGTATAATCGAACTGTAGGTTGGAAGAATGAATGCTTAATGTATCCAGTCGTTCGTACGGTTTCAGCCACTAGGAAAGGTCCATGTTCTGCGAAACTGAATGCGTTTGAGTAATGTATACGCAGGTCGCGGACTATTTGGGCAGTTGAAACACACTGACTGTCCAACTTTATGGTCCTCTGGTAGGTGACAATCGTATGCAGCGATGGTGGATTTACTGGATGAAACTTTCATCGGCCAAGTTCGACCCCAAGACTATAATGACATGAGGCGCTTCTGTGTTTTCTAAGAAGGAACTGAGATTGCCAGGAGGACGAGACAGGTTTGATGTCACCAGCAAATAGGAGTAGTTTGCCATGTTTGGTAACTCCACAGATCTCGTTTATATACATAGGAAAGAGCAACGGTCCCAGGACGCTACCTTGAACCACTCAAGTGGTGAGTGGTCTAAGCGTTCAGCTGTTAGCCTCTATTTTCACTTTTTGTGCGGTCTTTTAAATATAGAGCAAATCAGCTGAGCAATGGATCACGTATACCGAAGGATACCGTTTTGATTAGAAGACGCTCATGAGGCAAAAGCCTTTTGCATATCCAAAAGTAAAACAATAATTGAATTCCTTGAATCAACAGATTTTGTAACATGGTTAAAAATTCCAGTTCGCACGTCATGCACGAAGGTCTGCTGAGGAAACCACGCTCAGAGTGGTTCATAAGGTTTCGTGATAATAAGATTCCAACCACGCGACATTTCGTTATCCTTTCCAACGCCCTAGAACAACTTGAAGTAAGGTTGATGGGATGATAACTGCTGATGTCTTGTCGCGAGCCACATTTATAGCGGGGTTTAGTTATAGAATTTTTCCTTTGGGAAGGGAAGAAGCTTGATTTTAATGAAAGCGTATAAATATTAAGCAACAGCGGGGGAATGTCTTCTCATTCGTGTTTGAGTGCAACAGGTTAAAAACCATCAAGACCAGCAAGATAAGAAGGTTTGGTAGTAGCTAATTGAGAGCGTAGTTTTACTGCATCAAAAGGAACGTGTGTTAGGAACGTATTTGTATTTACAAGGAGGAGTGGAGTCAACGTACTTTCTTGAGTGTTGAAAAAAGCAGCAAAGTATGAATTGAAGGCCTCACAGATTGTGACAGGATCATATGCGGTAATGTTGTTCTGTAGTGTTGCTGATGACATAGTATGGTCCTCTGTACAGTTCCTGCGTTTCAATTGCTGCATCGACTCATAGCTCTTCTCTTTGCCGTTAAGCGCATGTTTTTTCTCATTTAGGTGGAGCAGTTTGTTCCCATATTCTTTGGTGTCAAACACTTCGCGCATTTGCATAATAAGGGAGAAATCGTGTTTTTTGATGCCGTAATTTGAAACTTTCGAGCTTACTTTTCTCATCTGGCGTGAGAATGCCGCCTTAACCGCACACATCACTGTGTTATGATTTTTCCTGGGCTAAGATGTTCATGCAGAACCTGAAGTGTTCACTAAATACCTCGGATTCAGTACCATGGTAAGAAGCCAAAAAATGTGTCCCATTCTAAGGATTACAACGGAGTGGTGAAGATGTTCCATTTGATGGATTTAATTTGGCGGTAACAAATGTTGTCCGACATTTTTACAGCTTTTAGGTCAAACTTGGGATTGACCACGTTGTGATCACTTCTTGGAAACTGTTCGAGGACGGATACTGTAGCAGACGAGATACCTGTTTAAAAATGGGATCTAAATTGCGGTCTAGTTTAGTAGGTGCTAAAACGTGCTGGCGCCGTCCGTTCATTTGGACATATGCGAGGAACTCTGTTTTATTTGCTGGTGTTGTGAAGGATGCCCGAAAGATATTGGGTATATTGAAATCTTCGCCAGTTATTTTGTCCTGTGGTGGCAAGGTTGATATGTAATTCAGTCATTTAGTAAGGTTAGTCCTATCATTATGGTGGCGTTAGGTGGTCTGTGGACGCATCCTGAGAGTAGTTCACAAAATTCAGTTAACACTGACAGCCACAATGAGTCGCCAATCATATCACGGCACGGCTTGTCAAGTACGGTTGTAGAATACTGCTCCCTCAGGTAAATTAAGCATCCGCCGCCACGCACTGCACCGCGATTTTTACGGAACATACGATAATCTATAACATGTTGTGTGTTTGAAGTCTCAGGGGTACGTCAAGCTCCAGTGATTAGAATAACGTAGGAATTATACAAGATAAAAGGCCCAAAAAGATGTCTTCTTGACTAGTGAGCGTGCATTCAAAAGCAATAAATTCAGTGCGTTTTTCTTGTTCGACATTATTTTCAGACATTTAAAAATGTTCCAACCAGAAAAGTATTCGTGGGTCAAACGGTCTGGCGACGTCGCTTGGTCTGATGCGGTTATACTGAGCTCATTAATGACTGATGGAGCGTCGACTGCACCCACATCCACGGCAGATAGTGTTGGGAAAATGTCAGTAATCCGTGGTGGGCTAGCAGGACCATGAGGCGTGGACTGGACAGGGAAGGTTTGAACTATATATGACCCGCTAAAAATGGGTAAGACCGGAACGAACTGGTCATACCCACATGCACGCTGTCAGCAAACGGATTGCCGGTTGGGTTTAGGCAGGCATTCACAGTTTGGAGACTATTCGTAATAAAAGGGATGTTGGGCCTATGGCAAGCAACTCTGGTGTTAATAATGGGGTTCTGGTTGAGTTCTGCTACAAAAGATGTTGGGGAGAGGCCTAGGATTAGTAGTTGGTAATGGATACATCCTATTCTCACTGGGCGTGGATTTGGGTTTACGTACTTATTTTTTCTCCCACGTCGCCAAGAAGGTAAACACGGGTGACTCGTAGGATGGTGAATTAGCAAGGGATTATGAATACCGGTTTTTCACTGGTGGCCGGTTGTTGGGTTCCTTTGGGAGGTGTTTGAATTTGGGATGCCGGCGTGTGGTTGAGTAGTGGATGAACGGAGTCTTACTTTGTCTGATTCGGCTACTGCCTACACAGGTTAAAATGTAGGCGTCCCATTTGGATCAATATGGGCGCAGTTGTTTACGTGCTGCTGTTTGCTAGTTGGCTTCTCGGCAGGAACTGCCCTTACGTTAGGCAGGCTGTTGAAACTGTCAGGATCCACTGTTAGGTTAATCAAGTCAGCGATTATGTTGTCCTCTGTGGTGGCGTTGGTATTTTCAGGAGGATCGTTGACAACCTCAGGTGTGATAGAGTACGCCGGAGCTACCCAATCAGCTTGGCCCGACTCATTACCCTCGGATAACATCGCATCCTGTTTGAAAGCGTCCTGGGCCACACGCTTGAAGACGGCAGTGTTGTGCAGTAAACGATTCTGGCATTCCCTTTCAAGTGGTGTTCTATTCTGCATAATTCTTGTTAGTTTAAAGGAATTTTTGGACTTGGCAAGGCCCTGGATGAAATGCTTCACAATATTTTCGCCCCAGAAACTGAACAAAGGCGGACAGCGGGTCTTCTGTACCCACTTACGAAGACGATTGCAGACGTATGATGTTGGGTTCATGTTTGTACCCCCCCGTGGTTAGCTTTTTAATGCCATCCAAGCGAAGCTTTTCTGGCACATTGAATGCGATGGCATTGCATGAGCAACACATCCGTTTCGTGAGTTCGGTTGTTGGTGTGTTGAGGAGCACACTTACGGTCTGTACATCATCATCTTGGGACTTTTCGGTGCTTCGAAAATGTAAGACAGAGAGACAGGATTCTCCTTTGTAGGCTCAAATACAACATGGCTTGTTTTTGGTTGGGCAAGCTGAGCTCCCAATTTAGATACCGTACTGAATAGATCTGCCAGTGTATTGCCTAGAGAGATAGAACGGTTCTTCTGTTGAGAGGTACTGGCAAGAACCGCCAGTTTATCTTCAACCCTTTCAACGACGGCGTCTTTGGAAGAGCCTGTGTAAGTTCTGAGCCCAGAGCATATGCCTTTAGGCCAGTCAGCATCAACTTCAGAGCTTGAACGAGCGGTTTTGACACCAGTCGATCTTGTTTGACGAACGGTTTTGGACACCATGATTCGTAAAATAAAAAGGATAATTCCTGGACAGTTGTGGACGTGGACAAAATATAAGCAGACTGTGCGGAATTAAGTGTCAGAAATAACAACTGTGTGAGAAATTTCAAATTATATGTCCACGCGGTAATTACTTGCCCTTTTCGATTCACGCTTCATGAGATAACAACGTGCTTGGTAAGGAGGTTGCAGATGGTCGGCGCAGAACAGGCTGTGTGCACACGTCGATGCCAACCACATTACAGAGGCAATAACCGCAGGAACGCTGTCTTCCAAATCCCCGCATTAACCACTCGCTGTGGGACCGGGTTTTACTGATGGCCGTGGTTAAGTGATCATGCAGGTGAGTGCGCTTCTTAAGTCGCCCATTTGCATTCTTCAGGCGGTCGTTTGCTCGGTTTCCGACGTAAACAACACCTGATTGTGCATGGTTGGCTGAGTTAGACTTTATGTGAATCCAATCGCACCTAAGATAGTTAATAAACCGTGGGCCCGCGCGTCTGATTAATGCAACATCTTGATCGAACCTCAACCATGAATGGACGAAAGTGTTCACCCAGCCTCGTAAGATATCTGAAGTGGTCATGCGATGAAACAACTATCGACGTCTACATGACTGTCTAGAAGGCGATTATAAAGTTAATTGCGTAAGCTTACGTGTTTCCTCACTGCATATTGAACGTGAAAATAACATAACACTATGTCAACTCCGAACACGACTCGTGCTGCTCGCATTCACGTCCCCATTTTGCCCATCACCAAATTCCTCATAGGTGTTCGATCCCCCATCACATCTCGAAATGTTTCGAGCAGACGACACAGGGAAGCGTACTTTTCACTCCGAACATAGCCAAGTATCACGGGTCATCCATGGCCCATCCCGCTTCTGGCAAGAAACTGATATAGCTTCGAGCTACAATGGCAAGTGTGAACGGATAGAGGACCTGCGTGTAGCGGTTGGTTCCATACGTGGAATCGACGTTCACCACATCAGGAAAATGTCTGAACAACAACGCTCACTGTTTCCGTGCGAAACATACGTACGTATATCTATTATTGTCGTCTTTGATGACATGCAGTAGGCCGTTTTTCTCTATACGATGGAGAAGTTGGGGCAGATGTCCTGCAGCATCAATGTACCCAACCCCACTTACTTACAGCCAGAGGTTTCAACCGATGACGGATGTTGCAAATATCCAGTGCTTTTATATATTTGCCATGAACATCCGCAGCATACTGCTTCAACTCCGCAGCCTGAGTGTTGTGCTGGAACACGTGTGTGGAGTCGCTCACTTTACTTGCATTTAGTCAACGATTTGTTGAGTGTGCATCTTACGGGAATGCAGTTAGGTCGTTGTTGTGCTCTGGTGTGGAAGAGCTGATAACCAACATGGTTTCCCTCCTAACGTCGCTGAGGCGTGATTGGCAGCATGCATCGCGAGAACCGCGTAATGGAAAGTGTGTGAATTCAACTCACTAAACACGTCGTAATCCACGGCTTTCATTCCAACGTCGCTTGTATTTGATACGCCAGGACGCCATCCACCACGTGATCTCAGTAGTACTCACACTCACGTTATTAAACCTCAAGCGTGCATCGCTTGATTTTTGCTCGAACCTAGCACGTACAAAACGCTGCGGTCCCTCATACATTTTTCCAAGCAACTTCCAAAATCCCTGAGGCCAGAAAATTCTGGTTTCTCGAATGGGTCATTGAATCTCTGGAGGCAATCAATCACCTAAGTTCAAAGTTGTACATAATACATCATCTACCAGAGTAGGATGGTAAACTATCAATCGAGCGTGAAAATCTATTTTAGATGAAAACGCATGTGTACCATAACAACACCCACGATCAATATTTTCAATCTTGGCGCCAAAGGAAAGACAAACCAATTAGTGGTCGGCGAAAGCAAGCATTTCATTGCTCGTGATAATTTTTGTCACGAAAATCAACGATTTCTAAGTTCACGCGTGGTGCCGCGGAAATGTTGCCAGACATTTACGGATCTCAATAATTGTCTGTTTGACTGCAGACTTTTTCTCCTACGGAACAGCTTCTGTCGCCTGACCGGTTTCAGTGCGCATCGCTATGTTCACTCGTGATTGTCCCTGATTAGCATCGTCCAGGCATGTCAATCAGGCACCAACGCCTGAGTGTCCATTGCTCTTCGAAAGCAATGTGGCTTCACCTAGTCCTACCGTAGACGGTTGGTTCGTACTTTAACTACTCACGGTCGTGAGGATTCCATGTCTGTAGACTGTTCTGCGCCAGTTTTTGACGTACCCATCAGTCATTTTCACGTCGCCATTCATGATGAGATGTTCAAAGCTATCACTGACACAAGGTTGTTACTAACAACAGGTGTTCGATCGATACTTATGAAAAACCTGCCCTGCGCTTGATAAAGAGTAGTTGCGCTGGTATGTCCATCATCTTCACATTCATGAATCTTTCATTAATTCGCTGGCTCACGGCGCACTTTACTCTTTACGGATAAGTTTCAGCGATCGCACGCAATGGGCAGCGCAAATTATGAGGAGTTAGAACAACCTAACAAAATATCACAAGGAAATGGACTATGCTGATTATCTTTAGCATAATAAACAACAAGAAGTACAACAAACAACAAGGAAGTGACCGAATAGCGAGTTGCGGGCTGTCTGAGCGACCGTCACAACAACTACACTCATGTGACACTTGAGTGTAGCCGTGTGTTGACTGGATATACAGGCTACTGAGTGCACAAACGTCTGTGCATCCCTGAATCCACCTTCAGGAAACGTCAATGAGATAAGTAAGAACGCCATTTTTCGGGGACAAAATGAAACGTGTTGTATTATCCACATTTTAAGGATATCGTTCATACCATTGCACCCAAGCGTGATCTAACTTTCATTCCATGAAACTTTCAGAATTTTCACTTGGTAGGAAACCCACTTTATTCTTGGCTCTAAACATATGTAGACGGTACTTCGCTCTCAGCTGTTTCTCGATGTATGATTGACTAGTGCCAGCGATGGCAGTTGATTGGACTGGATCATATTTGGTGAAGTCTTGTTCATTTGCTACTGGCTTTTTTAGTTTTTTGGCTTAATCTGTCACAGCTGTGCGTCAAATTTTAGAGGATAATAAAGAGTCACTTTCCTCGATAGCTGAGGAGGTAAGTATTTATGTGCTGAGAGTGGTAGTGGAGTTGTTCCAAACACTAAGAAGGTAATAAATGTCAATCCACTATTCTGCTGTTGCATAAGGACATATTTAGCTGCTTCACTTTGCCCATAAATTCTACAATCTTTAAGTTTTTGCAGACAAATTTAATGTTAGTTTTGGTCGTTTTGCAACAACGTCTGTCGCCACGAAACACGCAACCCAGCCAGTACATAGGACGTTCACAGTAATACTATATATTTCCCACCTGACCTTTTCTGCTACCTTGGCGTGGTGGTCAGGCTTGTGTGCTGTTTTGATCCGGAGGACTGTGCTGACTGTGACCTCGGTCGTTGCAGGTTCAACCCTGTCAGACTGGTCAAAGGAGAGCAACCAGACAAAAATCAGATACGTCCGTTGTGAGGTGTTCGTTGTGTATGGCGTCCATCTGTTGTGTTTCGGTTCGGTTTGTTATTTTCTTTTTTGCCTGATCTGATTCTCTGTATGTGATTGGCTTGTCTGTGCAGTACTGTCCATATGTGAATGTACCGAATGTCTTGGGTTGTGACTATCGAGCCTGTCCTCGATGTTTGATGCTGCTGCGTGTATGTCACCTGCTGCCCTGAAGTACGGGCTTTTGAGCCAAAGGCTTTGGTGATGGGCCCCAATCGCTCTCCTGATCAGGTCTGGGCGTCCTGGCAGTATCCTAAGTCCATAAAAACCATGACTATACAACAGAAACCAAATACCATACTGCATCGGCCGTCGCGCAGGATAAACCGCGTCACTCTATCTGCTGCACATGACAGAGTGGATAGGCGAAAATATGCTACTGCCAATCACTCACCCTCATACATTCTCTTAACATTAATCCCTGAGCAGATAATGCTCACTCAAGTTTCAGTAGCCCGAAGAGCAACCTGGCACAAGCCCGAGGACACAAGACAGTCTGTGTTGGAACATGAAATGTGCGCACATTGTTGGATCGATGCAGCTCCAATGGACGGCCAGAACGGCGATGGAACTGTGTCGCTATGGGATCGACGTAGCAGTCTTGAGCTAGACGAAGCCTGTGGACCAAGGTAAGTTACGGGGAGCAGGTGCCGGGTACACTTATTGGATAGGTTACTCGATAGACGGTGGTCGGGAGCACGGTTTCTGTTTCGCAGTCGCTGATCGCATCAACGCTTTGATGATAGGCGAACCGCACGGCATCAGCCCTCGAATGCTGTCTATGCGCCTGCGACTCGGTCGAGGTAAGTGTGCTACATTTGTTAGCGTTTATGTTCTAATTACTTGCCACACTGATTATACAAAGGGCCAGTTTTATGATCAACCGTCCGCCACATTCCGGTCGGCGCTCGTGACCGATCGACTGGAGAACTGCGAGACGAAGACCGCTTTTCAATGTGCGGTTGCCGCTCGTCTGCACGACATTCCTGTATCCACTACCCCTGAAGGGTATTTCACAGTTCATCAAGGAACAGATCACGACGGCAGCCACCGAGACGATTTCTGTCAAACGCCAGAAATGTCAGGATTGGTTCGACGACAACAATGTGGTTACCGCAGAACTGGTACGAGAGAAGAGTACCCTGTTTACTGCCTTCGCA
>LUCH01005172.1:0-22277 GCA_013368495.1 Paragonimus heterotremus | reverse complement strand
ATTGCCGTCTCTCTCGCTGTTTATTTTCCGAGAGACAGGGGCTTCCTTTCCGTGCTAGCCATTCACTTGGCTAAACAGCACTGGCCAGCTGGACACAAAAGCCTCACTCACACACCTTCTGGTCTTATTCCTTCGCGTTTACACCGGACACGTGGTGCTTGAGTGGAGCCGTAAGTGGTGCAGCGCAAGCCACTCGCAGTGATGGTTTAAAGCGCAGGCGTCCTTTGGCTTTGGTCACTGTGGCAGGCTAATCCGTCCCCGATGCCGGATGTACGCGATCATGACTGGTTACATTCGGTACAAAGCAGCAGATGGATATAAAATAAGACGAACAAAATCTGTCGGCAGAAGAGGACGTAATCGGAGGGAAACCAGTCACAGTTTACAGCGTCTGATTTACACATTAGGAAAGATGGTTGTCCGCCTGTTCCACAGATTCAGTCCAAAGGATGGGATGTTACATTAATGTACCTCTTACAAGGTAGGGCAAAGATGATTTTTCAATTATTTCAATGTCATGCCGGGGAATATGTGCAGGCGTATCTTTGAAGAAGTTCGCCGTTGTTTGACGCAACTTCAGTCAGAAAAATGTGGAAATTATTCAGTTTTGGCGATGGAGGACGTGAAGTTCCAAAATCTGGCAAAGAATTGAACAGACTCTAGCGCAGGACCTTGCTGATTTTTCGGGGGCGTCAAAAAGTTGGAAGCCTTGCTAATCGCTTGGCCATGTGGTGTTTTGAGCTCTTGTTTGTCACGGAACTCTTTCTTGCGCAACGGATGCCCGTCGGAATAATTGGAAAGTGTGGAGTAATCACTCCTAATGTGAAGATTAACGTGAGTGTTACATTTTAAACAAAAACTTTACACGATATTAATAGTTTTGTGTTTTTTCCGTAAAGTATATAATATATAATAATATGTAATATATGATACAGTATATATTGGCAAATAATTGTTATAGTATTCTGCATTAATTGGTTAACCAGCAGCTACTTCAAGAACGATTAAAAAATGATAGACAAAACTCCGTACGTAGTTTTGACCTCAGTCTGTTTTATATGGTTAATGTTAGGGGTAGAATTAATATTTTAGAGCCCACAACAGTTAGTAATGGTTCACGAGAAGGGTTTGGAGGCAGGGGACAACACACGATATGAATTAAGGTTTCAGTGGGTTTATTATCTAGTTTTGACGTCAGTTTGTTTTCTAGGGCTGTTGTTTAAGATGGAACACATTTCATAGCACACAACAGTTACTAATGGTTAATGCGGAAGGTTTCGGACAGGGGAGGCAATGCACAATGTGAATTGGGGTCATAGATAGATCACATACGATAAACGAGGGAGTACTTTTTTTCTACATTTTTCTGTACAGAGTTTGTGTGCGCCGGCCAGGTAAACGGCCAGTTCAAGCTACCAATAATTATGGCTTGATGGCTTACTAGGGTGAGCAGGTTGTTACGAATGGGTATATATTTTGTATATGGAAGAGCGTATTTTTGAGATAATCTTTTTCCTTTTTGTTCTAAGCACAACCTTATGTGGGTGACGCACACGTATAAAATGATGTGGTTTCGTTAATGCACAATGAATAAAATGCTAAGTGGGATGTGAGCAAATGGTGGATACGCAGTAAACAGTTTCAGGTCAGCTGCTTTAGATGGGAGCCTGATAATAGAGACGGGCATATAAGTTACATGCTGCTGACAGCTAAACATTCTCTGGGCCACATTCAAAAGGTCATCAAAAGATACACAAAGTTTGAAGATAGACATTATGTTTGATGAAGTAAGGAATCTGTCCAGTCCCTTTTTAAAACGATGAATGCTGTTACTGGCTCTAAGTCGGTTTGGAAGTTCATTCCAAATGTAGGAATATTTTACAATAAAGAAGTTGGCTCCTGTATTTTTCCGAGTCAACAGTGTTGGCAAAGTAGAACCCTTATTTCCTGAACTATATGGGAAGCAATGATTGAAGTCAACGGCGAATACTCTCGTGATGACGTCCAAGTACATCACTATACGGAAGTGTAAGATTCAACCGTTGTCTTCGTAACCAGAGTGGATCAATCCCAAGTGTTTGACAACGCTCACTATAGGTGAGTAAGGATGAATACCCTAATAAACTTTCGGTAAATATTCGTTGGAGATTTTCTAATACAAGCCTACTGGATTTGCGTAGATGGCAGTGAATGAAGGTGCAATACCCAAGTGGAGGTTGAACACATTTTGTAAACAGCCAGCTTCCCATCCGGTAAACTGAATGTCCTTTTGACACAGCCTACTGGAAGAGAAACTGAAGTTGTTTGAATACCATATTCTTAAATCTCGAACAGATATGGCGGTGTCCATATAATGACAATCTAGTGAGACAGGCCCATTGGGTATTTAACTACCATAAGTGATAATGTTTAATTTGTTTGCTGAGAACTTCATGAGCCAGGTTTTGCACCACGACTCTAATGACGCTAGGCTCTGTCGTCTATTTTGTAGACACAAGACGAAGTTGCTGGGCTGGCGGAATGTGTAATCTCTTTTTATATCGTCAGCAAACAGAAGGGGTTTGCAATGTTTAATTACACCGCATACGTCATTTATATAAATGAGGAAGGGCAGTGGTTCCAGAAAGCTTTCTTGAATCACCCCGCTAGTCACAGTTCTTGGCTTTGAGCAGTGCCCTCTCATTTTGACAGTTTGGGTTTGGCCTTCAAGCTCCGAAAAATCCAGCTGTACGATGGGTCTTGTATACCATGGGAAGCCATTTTGACTAATAGGCGTTTATGGGGCACACGATCAAAAGCCTTTTGCATGCCTAGGAGTATGACGGTGATCGCATTTCCCATGTCGCCAAACATCGATATATGGTTTAAGAATCCCAATTAACATTTCATGCAGGAGCGCTTACTAAGGAAACCGTGCCGCGAGAGATTTATGAGGCTTTATGGCCTTTAGAACGCCACAACGGGCGTTTTTATCATCCTTTCAAACAATATCGAGAGGATTGATGTGTGGCTGATTGGGCGATAGTTACTGACTTCCTGTCTTGGTCCGCTTTTGTAGCAAGGCACTATGATTGACTTTTTCCACCGAGGAGGGAAAGTGCCGTATAAAAGTGATAGCGACTGGCGGGATACCATCAGGTCCAGAGTGGATTGTGGGTTTAATAGTGGCTAACTGTGAGGGGATACACCGAACGTCAATCAGAACATTTCACGGAACTTTTGTTTTCTTCCAACGGAGTGACGAGTGATACTGTGCTCTCCACGCTTAACGCGGCAGCAGAATGGGAGTGAAAGAGTTCGCATATTTCAACTAGGTCATCGACAACCGTTTTATCCTTGAGAGTTACAACTTTTATGGAGGAGTCCCCGATGGAATTTCTCTGTCTCATCAGTTGCATCGGTCTCACCCTCTTTTGCTCCCTGTCAAGTGCGAGCTTTTCTCAGTTTGCATAACGCAGTTGCGTTTTCCTTTTTATGTGTTCAAACATACTGCTCATTTGCACTACTAGGGGGAAGTTCGGTGTTCTTCTGTGCATCGATTTAATTGATTTAAGTTTGCCAATCTCTTTTACAGTGGGGATCCTGCCTTGTACATAGGACGGTCGATCGTCTCTTGAGTGTCCTATGACGACCACATTTGGGGGGATTAATTAATTCATCTCGTATGCAGCGCACGATGAATGTACCCAATAAGTGATATCAAAATAGTGTTCGTAACTGCCGCGGTAGTTATATATTGGAAAAACTTTGTAACATATTCTATTTTCGTTCATATCGGCACAATGAGATGTTTCCAGACAACTTGAATTTTTGACTGCGTAACATGCGGTCGAAACCAGCAAGATCGCACATGTTGAATTTGACTTGCGTAAGAGGGCGTGCGGTGGTATTGACGCCGTTTCAGTTTTCGTTTATGTAAGTCGTGTGCATGGCTTAATGGTCCCCTGGCTCATGCTTGTTTATTGTTGTTTTCTTCTAAAGGACTGTTGTTGGGGCCCCTGCATCGGAAGAACCCTGTTCCCAGTGTCCCCGCATCACCCTAAAGTTGGTTTACAAGTTTGACTGGCAATCAGAGCAAAGATAGCCGTCTTGTACGTCACAGACTAGACGGAGAAGCGTAATTGTTGGTGAACCGGTGTCCTGTTGCCTCCACGAGTTGCTTCAATGCAGCCGTAACGGCATACGAGGCCACACAAGGACATACGATGAGCGGGGTATGTTTAACGTTGAAATACAAGCAATTTATATGTTGTTCTTGAGGTTTGCGCGGCAACGTGAGAACAGCACCCACTTTTGCGGAAACGTGTGTTGTTGAGTCGTTGTTTATGACTGGAGAAGTGGTAGTAGAGCCTTCCTAGAAAAAAGGCGTACAAAAATCACCCAAGGAACTTGTGCTATTATGGCTCATGTTTGAATTTTGTACAAGTTCATGGTGGCATATTCGGGTTAATTGATGTGGACCAGTAAATAACTGCAACATTTTTAGAATGATTAAAAAGTGTACTGTAAGATTGTTATGTTTCACTTTTATTGTATCTCGATTATTTACCGAGATATATCACTTCAAACTTATCCCAGAAACCTTATCCTGTATCGCACTCATGGGTTAAGTATTTAATGGTCAAAGGAGTAGTAAGGACGTCACGGTTCAAAACACAAGCTTTTCAAGGGAAAAGTTCAGCAAGGGATATTAAAGCCACGTGAAAAACACGGAAGGTAACACAATAAGCCACTGTTTCAAATGCCACTAATGCTAAGAATGACAATTTCTGATGTTGTATCGTAGATCTTTCTTACATTCTCTTACATTTAATTAATGTCCACTGAGTAACTATTAGACCTCCGTCTTCCAAGTATAAATTCTTTAGGCCGAAAGGTACCGCTTTTGGCGACGTTCCGTCGGACAGAGCAGTAGTTATCAAAGGACAGCCAGGACTGATGACGCTTTGCGATGGATACTCCATTGTTGTCCATTTATATGGTGGGGTGGAAAACCCGTTCGATAAATGTACACTCTCGGCAGACATTTCCATTTTAAAATAGGCGGGCGAGTCCAGTCATACGAAGTGGTACATAACTTCTCATATTAACTGCAAATGCATTGCAATGGACTGTGAGGGTCGTATCATTGATCACCCCCATTTTGCATTGTTGTGGTAAAATAATGTTTCAAGTAATACCTTCTTTTTGCCTATTCCGCTTGTGCTGAATCAGATTAATAATGACATCCATTTTCAGGTGTATCAGGTAGGAGAGTTTGCTGACAAATCAGCTGGCATTACTGATGCCTCCCGGTTAACGGACAAGGGGAATGTACAATGGCATGGCTTGTCTGGCAAACAGCACACCTCGTTGTTGGCGCGTGGGTGTCCGGATCCGAAAGGTCCCAAGGTGTTCGACGTTAAGGTGCACAAAATATGTGGTGAACATGACGCACCAAAAAGCCTTCCAATCATCGTGGATGACACCGCCGTTGCCTTTCAATGTGCTAGGAGGACGGCCGGAACTTCTTTTGTTTGATGGATCTCTGCCGCATGTAGATGACAATCGTCGGAAAGGGTAAGTTTCTATGGTTGCCAAAAAATCAACCGCGGCAAACCGGTAACCATGACCCATTTTGAATTGGAACGTAGCGTTTTACATTTGAAGATTGCCCTCACTGCATCAGTGTAGTATGGGGAGCCTCCAGCAGAGGAGGCTTCGACGCAGCTCCCTTACAACTTCCTGCAACACTGCAAGACCGCTTCAGCTTCCACCGGTGCAATACGTCTGTAACCAAAGTTCTACTTAACTGCGATTCTTTAATTACTACATATTTCAGTTCCCCTACGTAAGTCATGGAAATTACAACTCCCATGGTGGAGAACTCCAAAAAGAAGGGAACTTTTGCATGCTGTTTGTTCTTCCGACGAAAGTTGAGTGACGCACGTATGACCAACGACGCCAAATATCAGAACCAAGTCAAGTTGCTGGAAACCGTGGTACTATTACCGTAAACAAGATAATCAATTATATGGAACAAACCTCAATTCGCTTACGTTCGTGGGATGAGATACAATGGTTGGCCGCAACAGGCCGTCAAAGGTCCAAAAACCACGACAGACACAAGCACGGGCGACCGCCAAGCAATGACGAACCGGCGAAACGCGATCGGATTGGTCTAATATGTGTCTAAACAGTTGGTCTTCGGACGGACCGATTGGTCGGCATCAATTTCATGGCGGACAATGGGAAGGCCGTATTCTCAGAGGGTGGGGAGGGTGTGACGGACAGACAACGATGGGTGCGTGGGCAGGTGAATAAGGTTCAATAATTAAGAGAGGCAGGATGGATCAGCTAGTAAGATTAGACGCGGTTTGTGGGAATAACAAGAACATGCGTCTAGTTAGGCGGGGTCAAAGGGCAGAGTTCAACAGGGTCACCGGAAATAAATTTTGTTTTCCAAAAACTTTCTACACACGCAATCTAAGTGTGCAGCAAGACGTTCTAACTCTAGATTTGTGTTGAAATATAAACGCCAGACTGATTAGGAATATGTGCGGGTTCTACAGCGTCTTAACAAGCTTACGTCATATAAAATGAACCAGTACAATCATGCAAATGGAACGGACTTTCCTTTCCGTCTGCCAACCGTGTCCGTTGATGGGCGAAGTGTCGGAATATAGGCTAGAAGATGAATGGTTTTACAACAAGTTTGTAAACAGGATTACAAACGTCATGATTACTTTTCAGATTGCACATCTAGAGCTTCTCGGCGGAAACAAATACAAAGCCTGTGTTGCTGACGTCATGGGGCTTTCAGTACATCACGATCTGGTGGAGGACTTCAACTGGCAGGGTGTCAGTAGGAAACAGTCTTTCCATGATAAATCGTTGACGAAGACTCTCGTCAGTGAAATCCAATTTTTCCTGTTTAGTAACCACTAGATGCAACCATGAAGCGTTTCGCGGAAGTGACACACCAGGGAGTCAAGCAGCGTATTCAGCGGTGTATCCAACTATTTAGGCAGACCATCCATTGATGGCGCAAACTGCTGGATACCTTGCCAACAGCAGCAGACGATAAGGGGAACTCTTCGTGCTTCCCGTTGTAATTGCGGAATATATATATTCACAGTAAATCTGATTCTTCTGCTTGTGGTATAACGGTGTTCACAAAGATGGTGAACGATCATGCCTGTAGTCTTATGTAAAATCAAAGGTTGGACGTAATAACTGCAGTCGGACGTGCAAAGCGCGCAATCGCAAGTATAGTTTAAGTGTTGCTTTCAAGTGTAACATGGGCGTCACATGTGTCCCATTGTTACCTTCAAACTACACTTCTGCTGACTTGGGGCGTTACAGGAGGCTTACTCGTGTTCAGCGCACACAATTTGTAGTTTATAGGAAAATTAACCATCCTTCCATCTGCCGTAATTCGAGTTTTATATAGACATCACTAACATCCCCAAATTATCAGTATAGTTTCTGCTGCCGATGAACACCTATCAATATTTTGTTTCTATTCCAATAAAAAGCACTAGGTTTGAGTTTCGGTCTTGTTCGGGCTCGTCAGTAGTGCGTACCCTCTCCATTGCCGGGACTTGAACCACGGTCGCGTTTTCACGCAGCAGCTGTGTTGACCACTGCGCCATTGACCTCAACGTAGGCACGATTGAAGTATCATGTGTGAACGCTCCAGCACTTTCGCTTGTGATTAATGATCTAACAAGGGTGAAACTCGAATCTGATGCCTTTTTTCAAAAGGGTCCGAATGAAAGCCCTGTGAGAACGCGACAGGTGTGATGAATTGTGGCTGACGTCCACTTTGAAATATATAAAACCGCGTCGATGAGCCGGTTTATATGTTTTTTTATCTTAGTTGTAGACCGTGTTTTTTCGTGGAGGGATACAATATTACCGTCTTCTTTCTCTTGTAGGATGGATAACTCACGATCACCAAAATCCTCGTTGTCAATTTATATGTTTGTTTTAATTCGAAGATAATTAAAAACCGCCCCCTCCTGTGTTATTTTTGAAATTTCGTATGGTTTCTGCCGTTTCTGTTTCGTGTAGCACAACTCTCGTGGGCTAATAAATGTGTGTACGATGAATGTTTATATACCTATAAACGAATAGTCATTAATTCATGATGAAATACGCTCATTTGTCACGTTGGTAACTAATGGTACAGTTTTGCTCTTGGACCTGGATTATAGTGCCGTCTTTAGAACGATTTTTGGAAGTCGTGAACTACACGGTTTCTCAGATTTTAAGAAGTGCCTTCAAAGATACATAAGTGATGTTCATGTTATTTGTGTTCTTGAAACTAGCCGGAAGTCGAAAAACTTTCCGAGGTGCGATACGGAGAGATGGCGTTATTCCCTGCGAACCGTCTAGATTCATCAACGCTGTACGAAGCGTGAGAGACACAAGAGTGTATGTAGGGTTGTCGTACTTGCAAAGCGGGTTAATTCTTGTCAGGCTCAATATTTCAGATTTCCCGACGTTTGTCGCAAACACGATTCCATTTGATCATAGGAAATTCATTTTGAATGTATCCCAACCCGCTTCTCACTACTGCAGTTTGCATTGGTGTCGTTGACAATGAGATATGTAATCGCCCCAGGAAAAGAAATACCTGCTGTGCTTAGTTCGTAACGGTAGTTCAACTGCGTTAAAATCAGCTCTGGAGCTTTGCTGAATCGATTACTTCAGTTTTTTCCCGGAACAATCACATTTGGCCTCGCAGGCTCCTGTAACTTCCCATAAAGAATATTTATAATTCGTCGAGAGAAAACGAAGACTAGTTAGAACACTTAAGAATATGGTATCTAAATCGCAAAGCGCTGAAGGCATAAAAGAAAGTCATTCATTTCCTTACCGCACTTGTTGACGGTGTGCCCATCCTAGTGAAAAACCTGCCACTCCTTAATTCACCCATTTCTCTTCCCCACGAAACCCTGAAGAACTTGCTGTTTTCACACGTCTAACTTGTCATTCTAAAGCTATATGCTTGTCGAGCCAAATTTCATACGCTCGTAAGAAAATAAAACCGGGATATCGGACAGTTCATTTCCAAAACACGGTTGGCGACTTCTGCGCCACATTAATGAACGGTGAACAAAAGGTCGGGACTCAAACAGCTCGGTACGATTTCGGAGACTAACTACAAACTGAACCTCGTGATCGTTTGATGGCTGGAATAAATGGCGTGATCTGCAGCAGAAGCTTTTACTGCTTCCGAATTCCGCGGTCGAGTTAGCTGGTACCTTATGCAGACGGTACCAGGATGTAAAAATGTTTGTGAAAGATGAACCGATGGTTTTATACAACCATCTGAGACGATCAGAAATCCAACGTAGGCGGATGTCCAAGAAAATAAATATGCTTAATGCAATTTGCAATAATTAGCCTGCTTCTGCTTCAAATACTACCCGACGGTGGAACAGCCGTAATTCACGCGACACCAGACAATCTCGATTGACCTGTCGAGTTTGTAGCGCTCCATCACAAGTGTTACAAAATTTGCCACACTGAGTCCGTTTGTCACAGTTCAAAGCCTCTGATCCAATTTTGACGGTAACGAATCGAATTTTGATTTCCACTGTATGTAGTATTCCAACGAGTCAGTCACGAGTGACAAAACACACAATGTTCAACGTACGTAATCGAAGCACAACAGGGTCTACCTCACACAAAAAGGGAAAAGTCACGAGGCAACGAAAAACGTGTATTAACACAACACAGATACCGAACGAGATTCAGTCTACACCATGTCCTTGTCCGTATATATTTATGGGAGCCCACGATCCGGAAACAAACCACCAATCAGGAGTCGCCTTATGCTCACTGACCGCTGACCTCGGGCTCTGGTTGGCCATCTTCCTCAGCCCTGTGCATAGACGCGGCCAGTCCGCCTGTTCGAGGACCTGAAAGGAAGCGGAAGGAAGTGTATGTGGTCAAACAAGATGGCGACACATTACATGCTATTACATGTATTGCTGTTAATTCTGCCGGTTTGACCAATCACATTAAACGAGCCTGTTTAGCTGGCGACTCCAATGAACTTTCGTTTCTTGTTTATATTAATGGCATTAAACTATTTATCCCCCTCGATTTCATAAAGTGCCTGAAGACGGTAATTACGGAACCTTCTGAAGTCTCTATCGAAGACATCACTGGACATACTTCAACAATTCTCGGTTCTCATCAACTAACACCTTCTGATGATCAGCCTGGTGTTAACCCTTGCCGCTTCCCACCCAATGATTGTGGGCTATCGATTGTTGGCTTGAAAACAAGAAGTTTTTTAACATTTTTGTTCCATTGCCTTTGAACTCACTTTGATTACAAATGTGCAATTTATTCCTTCAGTGTCCGAAATCTCTTGATGTTTTGCGTATTGAATCTGTTTCGCTCAGACCCGAAGGCAACCCGATTTTTATAAAGCGACAAATCATTCCTTTCGGGTTACCCCGGCCCATCGGGGAAGCAGTCCGTCAGCCTGTAGGGACAGTAGCGTCTCTGAAAACTTCCGCTTCAACTACGACCGTTGCGACGCAGTTTAAACGTGACGGTGAAACGCCCATCGTTTGCAATAGTTGTCGACTCAAGCACGCGTTCTTTCCAGGGAGAAGCTGTGCTACTGTGGAATCAGAGGACATTGTGCATCAATTTCGTGGTTAAACTTTATCAAAGCTTGATTTTAAGGATCCTACTCGTCGATATTTCTGGTACTCTGACAATCATCACTAATCCTTTTGATTGTTTCAGTTCAGTTTTCTGCCCCTTTGTCTGAATGTAACGCTTGCTGTGTATTCTACGGTGTTATGGACACCACTACCACCAATATGGTGTTGTCACCTACCAGTCTTATTACTTAAGGTGCGCCAATCATGCAGTTTGCATGGCGACTGTTTGTATATTCTTCTGGAGCGTCTTTGCTCTTGGGACTTTGCAATGAAATCTTCCAAGTACATTTTTGGTACGTCCAAGACCTAGTTGACGAGAGTAATAATTGCCCTGATCCCGATTGTTTTTTATTTCCATCCAAGGCATCCACTCAAAAGACTTTTAATGAGTCTCGTTCCCTCATGGGTTCCCTTCAGCGTTATTTTCGATTTACTGCTAATTTTCCAATGAAATTAAGGCTTTATCTGATATTACCCTCCTAAGTAATCTCGCTTGAACTCTGCTAAATTGTCTGCCTTCGAATGCAGTATTGCGTACGTTTTTCTCCAAAGTTACAATCAACATTGACCACTGATATGTCTCTAACGGGTACTGGCGCAGCTCTAGAAAAGGAGGGAAATGCAACAATCGCATGCTGATGGGGTACCAGCTGGTATGCCTTCATCTGGATCAGGCCAACAGTGGCTAGCCCCAGTTGTCTCCGTCAGGATCGCAGGGTTAATACTACATTATCCTTCTCGGATAAAGTTACGTAGCAACCTGGAGAATTCACTGACCTGCCTGTGGCAGGATGTGCAGAATAATCCCAAAACGTGCTGCGCTCAGGCTATCAGGAGAGTCCGCATGATGTATACTGTCCGACTGTTAGTCTGTATGCCAGGTGACTGTGTAGCGTGAACCTGTACAACACTTCCGGTTAGCTCGCTCGCCGACGGCTGGTATTCTAACTCTCTGGGAAACGTGCATGTCGGCGATGTTTTTAGCGCTATAAGAGTACATTTGTGCATTTCGTCCAACAGGTTTTCACTCCCTATTCCCAACTGCATATTTTATAGTTGTTAAATTCGCACCTGGGCAAATGACTCGGTGCGCCGTGCAATGAAGTACCTTGTCCGCAATGCTCAGTAGACTAGTCGGCCGATAACCGGTAGGCAATTGCCGATTGTCTGGTTTATAATTGGGAACTGCGTCAGCCTCCTCTCGCTCAGTTGGTTTGGTACCATCAGATATACTTAACCCGAAAAACTCATCAAGTGGTTTTACAATTACATAAAACAGTTCCTTCAGCATTCTCTGGTGAATCGGGCTTGATCCTAATCTACGTAATAGGTTCTAATTTGTTGTGAAGGTCACCGACCACAAGACTTCCGTTCTCTTTCCGGCTATGCATTTGTTCAGTATTTTCGAAGTGCATGTTCAATGCATTCGATGTCGAACAGGGTAAAACGTGCATCTGTGACCAGGTGGACAATGAACCGGCGTATCCGCAGACACATTAACAGTTTTGTTTCGAACCGATGCCATCGAGCATCGTAACGATCTGCCAGTTGCACGATACGTTGACTCCGTTGCGAATCCACTGTTGACTGTAGGTTTAATTTTTATTCATCTTTTTTGCGCCAGACTGCATTACACACTTCTGCGGAAGTTTATTGAGAGCCAATTCTGTGTCCTCCTTATTTTCTTATTTACACTAACGACCAGTAGGACTGTAATTTTAGTAGCACTCACCTCTACGTTTACAGCTTAGAAATCGGGAATGCTTGTGATCTTAGTGTAATGCAGCTAGTTCTTGATACGATTAGGCGGTGATCAAATGATTGCAGTCTCTCATTTATACAATAGTAAGTGTGCACACGCCAATCAGTGGAGATTCTAGTGATGTCTCCGTGCTTCACAATACAACCATCACAGCAGACATCACGGAAATCGAGCCGGAGCGAAATCTAGGCATCTGGATGTTATTTAATCTATCGCTTGCCTACCACTGTTGACAGGGGACCTGCAGTTCTTACAATGATAAAGTGAGCCTTTTCCTGCCCAGACGAGGAAGCGTTCTAAACGCATTAAAAGGCTTACGGGGATAGATGCCTCAGTACGCCGGTCAAACATGTACACTGGCCTAAAGAGGAATACCCATTTTGAGGCGTGTTCAGCGCGCGGTCACCGGACTGGTCACTGGCCCGCGGCGCGCGGCTTACAAGCTGCTACCTGAAAGTCTTCATATGTAACCACTAGAACTTCAATGACTCCGCAGTGAATCAGGTCTCGCAGACTTTTTCTAAAGCGTCTGAACAATGTTTGTTTTAGCCGACCGTTGAGTGGCTTGTCCTTCATTTGGCGAGAGCATCAGATAGACACAGTCGATGGTAATCTGATTCGGTCACAGCCACACCGTGTGCCCATTAAATACCAGGCTTAGTAAGAGATGTTTAGCGGTTGTCGGTCCCCCCGGGCAGTTGTGACTGTCCTGATGATTAAGCGTGACGGGACATGTCGGCTGAATGCCGTTTACAGCGATTGACCGCTGTTGCGCAAAAGAGTTTGTCCTCATTGCCCAAAATCAATTATACTTCTGATGCTCTCGCTGGGTCTCCATGAGTTTGCACCCTCGATTTAGCTCCTGATTACCGGCAGGTAGAACTACATTCAGACGATTGGTGCAAATCTGTTTTCGCTGTTACTTCAAGACTGCGAATTACTGGCGACACCGTTCGGGCGAACTAATACACCTGCCACTTTCCAGTTATTGAGGTGTGCGGCACTACGTGAATTGATACCAGATGAATGCCCCGTTTATCTAGATGGCGTCATTGTGCATGGACGAGCTCCCAAAGAATACCTAGCCAATGCAAGATTGACCCCAGAAAAGTTACGAGATGTTGGTTTAATGTTAAATCGACCAAATGCAACTCTATTCAACGAGAGGTTAAATGTTCGAAACACTCTCTCTCTGTCAGTGTGCCGAGTGAGTTTGACAAAATCAAACGTGTAGGATACTGAACCGTATCTAAACCTGTCGATGATGGTTTCAGTTCCCTCAGATTTCCATCTTATTAACGGCGACCCACAGTGCGTTTGGAGAAAATTGCAGCATTACCTTATCTGATCTCAAGCAAAGACTGCCCCTGTCTGGCCAGCCGATAGAGAGAAAGCTTGTAATCAACTGCGAGAAATACTCTGTAGATTGCCCCCTCTGGCTTTTCCGGACATGTCTTCTGACACAGGCGGTATCGTTCTGGGTATGGCTGCTAGTGACACGATAATTAGAGCTATCCTCTCTAGGCGAACCCAGGATGAATTGAAACCTGTTATTGCTCAAGATAGAAGAGGCATCAATAAGTGTAAATGGAACTGCTGCACGACGTGTGAAATACTGGTGGTTTAGTACATTTTGGCAGGCAGCTCGGACCTTACCTCCCTGGGCGTCGGTTTCTCAAGCTCGAAAATTACCAATCACTCCCATGGCTGTAAAATTTCCAAGATGCAGATGTTAAGGTTGCACACTGACAATAGGAACTTCAGAAACACGACTTCAAACGTAATTATCAGGAAGCGACATACAAATGCCGACACAATGTCACGAGGGTCTCACAACGACCGCAGAGGGTGTTCATCCTGTACGGCTGACTTCGTTCCAGCTATAACGTTACAGGTTTCGGAGAAGTGAGGGTGGACAATAATGCTATCAAAAGATCCAGACTTGCACCCAATCTATCCACGGCTACCACAAATTTATGTTGACATGTTAAGCGAGAGACTGCCGGAACCAGCTTGAATATCCACTGTTTGTAGGCATTCTGACCGAAATCAGCAATACAAGTAGGCCCAGCGTATCTTCGGCGAATTGTAGTACCCACGTCCGTGGTCACAACTATCTCGCGCCGTTTGCAAGAAAACCTTGGTTATTCCGGTTGGAATAATACCGGAGCAGCAGAAAAACGACAATTCTGGTGGCCGCATATGAGAAGGGATGTGGCATTGTACTGTCTGGGGTGTGCGGAATGTGCAGAATTTAAGAGTACGGCTCAACATCCTCGTGCATCAACTTGGTCTATGACAGCAGGTTTTCTGAATGAGGTGACAGGGTTAGATATTGTCGGGTCGTTGTCAGAGAGGTGGAGAAGAGGCCGCTACGTGCTAGTCGTGGCTGATTATTTTATTAAAGGATTTGAGACGATCCCAATCCCAGCTACAGACACCTGAACAACTTTTGACATGTTGTTCACCAAAAAGACTTCACGCTAAGGTACACCATATTAGCTATATTATGACAGGGTACCAACCTTTGACAGCATGTTTACGCGAGAATTTTATCACATATGAAATGTCAGAAAGTCCCGCACCACAGCTTACCACCCGGAGGGCAACCGTCTCATAGAGCTCACCAACTGCAAGTTAACCTCTCGTTTAAGACTACTCAATCATGATCACATGCACGATCGGGACATTGCACTGCCTCGCTTCCTACCGGCGTCCCCAACCACCACCTATGCATCCATGGGTCAAACCCCTTACTTCATGGTGTCGGGACAGGAACTTATACTGACATCAGATTTACCTCTTCCGACTGATCATCACGAGCCCTTACCGATGGGGCAACATATTTGCCGCATGCACTCAAGCCTCGTGGATTGTTATCAACTATCGAGTTCATGCTTGCAAACAGGTCAGAAACACCAGAAGGCCTAACTTTACGGAAGAGTTCATGCGGTTCAGTTTCAACATGGAGACGAATTGTTGCTATGGGATGCTGTGCTACCCATAGGGGTTCCAGCCAAATTTAAGAGGTAGTAGAAGAGTCCGGACATCCATCAGCACCGACTGTCATCCGTTGTCCATTTTAACCTTTTGAAATAGGTGATAACTGTACCTGAAGGGGCTGAGAACAGCGCTTAAGAACTTGGAAGGCCTTATTACAGAAAGGGCACCGATCGAGCCGCGCACCTAATAACTTGTGCCTTTCCCACCCTACTTCCAGGTTTTGCGGCGGCCACCTAACTTAACCGAGCAGAGGAAGCACGAGCGGGATGGAACAATGAATGGTTATAAGATAATTGTATTTGTTGGCTTGTACATCACATCACATCACGTTGCCGTGATTCCGCCTTTACATGCGTTATAGAAAGAACTATTCCTAAGAATTTGTGTGCTTGGTTGAATAACTTTGAGAATGACTTTAAGCTCATCAGATCCGCAACTAACCCTCGTGCTGTCCACCTAAGCACGTGGACTTTCCTTCTCTTGCGCGGTGACGTACTATTGATCGCATGAGTCCTTCAACTGCGGGTTGTTAGAGTTTCAGGCTGGAGACTGCCCTAGTTGGTTGGCATGCGGCAGTAAAAATTATTTTGAGTAGACGGAAATGGTGGTGACGTCTGTATAAAGATAGAAAGTTTAAGCCTCATGGGAAATTAAATAATATTTCATTTCCCTTGAACCTACAAGTTGTGTGCACCGAGCAGACCAAGCACAAATTCCCCCTTCTTTGAAACTCCAGTATCAATGCAGTTTGCACACGACCGAGATAAGCTAGTTGCAGAACACTGCCTCAGCAATTTCTCTTCCGTATTTCGTGTTGTTTTGTCCCCTTTACACTATTTCGCTCAAAATCACTAAGTTATCTGGATAGTTTCTTGTCTTTCACTGAAACAGTCCAAGCTTTTTCCGTTCGGTATTCGAGACCTGCTTGAAAAACTTTCTAGAAGATGTGCATGTAATGCATCAGTAATCATGACTATGGCATTCTGGCAAACGCTTTCGCCCATCTCATCACAGTACTAATGTTTCAGGCCGGTGAGCCGTTGCTAACTAGCCGTGATCAATGAAAATTCTACTGCCTTGATCTCACGTTCACTGTTCAAACTTTTCCCCCATCTCTCTTGGTTATTGCTGTTGATCCCGAACTCGGTTGGATCTATAATTAAGGCCAGTTAGGTAGCTTCTCTAAGGACTTCAGCTGTAACCCTGTCTTCTTACTGGTCCATTCTGTACGCATGATTCTGTGTGCGTTTGCTACAGAGCTTGACACTAACTCAGACATGTCCCATACAGCTACACGGTTACCAACTCTTGTCTAGTGTAGCCCCAACTTTTTGACATAGTTTCCACTCTACTCCCATTCCGTCAATGCCGTGACAATCACATATGCCCTGATTCCATCTGTTCACAATGGTCCGTACTAATGAGTATGTAATATACGCCAGAAGCACGCCCTCTCCCAGACTGAATGTGTAGGCGCGAATACTGTTGATTTGTCAGCACTGGTTCAGGAAGATTCTCGTGATGTCTTGCCTCCACGACAGTTGAAAACTTGGGATGCAGTTCGGGCAGAGCTTGAACGTTACGACGTTTGATTCGGTTTTACACATTACATCCATTCGACCCGACGTGCGTTTGGTGAGCATTACGGATGCGTTTACGCATGCGTTCGTTGGGTACAAGTTTCGCGCTCATCTTCGGGCGCTTGGAAGATAGCAAGCGGTCCAACGGGCTGCAAACTCTATTTTAACGTCAACTGCAACATCAATCGGGGATTTCGCATAGACAAATCCGCTATGCTGCACACCTATGATGATGATTTCCGGATAGTAAGCTATGATGCGAAATTTCCCGATATTCAAAACGTGATAAATTTCTCGCATCAACGTGCTCTCAAAGTTGAATTCTCGGTCAGCGTTTAACCGATATGGTGTGCCCAACATGACATCCATTTGTTAGACATTATTTTAACATTTTAATAATGAGGGTTTGCAGGCAAGCCTGTGGACTGCATTGTGCCGGAGCAACTCCCGTCGTTTGGTGTTATTGGTCTCGCTCGGGAGCCCTATTGACCTACTCAGAATTGACCACCTGATCTAAAGCTTCCTGGATGGATGTGAAAACCCAAGTGAGAAGCGTCCGACGTGTGATCGGAACTTTGGTTCCCTCCAGAACCACTTGCAGCATGCGCTGCCCTCTGACCTCCCCTGTGTCATCAGTAAAATTCTCGGCACAGCCGCCACATCCCCCGGGTGAAAGCTGCCAGTTCCTCTTCGGGGCGTTGAGTGCGTTTATGGAACCAGCGACAGACCTTCAGTCGGTGAAGATCAATGGTACAAAACCCCCGTAGTCTTCGGAATGTCCCCTTTGTGATGTCTGCTTGTAAGATGCCTTCATCTGTCGCGATGCTCAATGCGGCTGCACTCAGTAGTGTAGCAAAAGACATGGGCGCTCTCAGCCTGTTTAAAAAAACTTACTTTTCCGCCCGGAACTTATAGCGGCAGAGGTCGTAACTAACACTAAACTTTTCCTGTGCAGGAGGCTTCCCCACATCCACTCACTAAGGTGCCGGGCGCACATCTTGGTTGACGATCAAAATTTCAGTCTGACCGGGAACAAGTGGTTCATGATTTCCGTGCTCAAGCGTAAATAAAGGAGGTACTTTGAAGCTCTGGCTATCCATTTTTCCATTCTTCAATGTAGTTTGAATTATGTTTCTTCGAACGTCGTTTAACGCGTTTGAAAGTTCTACGCACTTATTGCTGAGCGCGCTTTTGAGTGGCACCGAGTGTGTTGAGGCCCATCTAGCGTTCATTTTCTTTCTTCCTTTGGCTTCTGCCGTTGGTTCAAGGTTAGGCGAAAACTAGGTGATTATTATATTTCCAAGCATTGTCGGAAATATGCGGTTTGCTCGCAAAACCTGACAAGTTCGACGCCTGTTGGAACTACGCTCTGGCTGCTCTTTAGCAAAGGCGGTTCAAATCGCTGGTGGACAAGGGTCATGCTTCAGAACACACAGCGTTCTTTCAATTCGATGTCTGTTGCAACTGCATTCCGATTGCTCTTCAGCAAAACGTTTCAAATTGTTGATGAACAACTGTTGGAACCAGCCCAACATATAGTGACCAGCTATCTTGCGGCTCTTCTATGTATTCCAGCTGCCACCATATCTTCCAGCTTGTCTGTCTTGTACGTGTGATCTTGTATACGCCTGACAAAGAAGGCCTGACGTGAACTCGATGCCACTTTTTTCAGTCGTGCAACTGGTTTCACGTAGCGGGTGTTTGCACTTTTCCCAAAGACTCGCATACTATTCTACTCTTCGAGGTCGTTTAACCTGCGCGTTTTTGAGCGTTGTTCAACGCACTGGAAGGTTATATGCATTTTTGCTCGGCAAGCCTTTGAATTCCGCCGAGTGGGTCGGAGCCCATCTCGCGCTTCTTTTTCTTCTTCTCCAGATTGGGTTACGCCTAACTACCTATCATAGTTCCAAACATTATCATAAATATACCGCTTGTTTCAGGGCTGTGCTGCGTCTCTTTAGTTCAATCCATGCTGAGACTAAGTTTCGACCGCTCTTCAGAAAAAGCATTTTAAATTGTTGATAGACGAGGGCCGAGCGCATATCCACATGCATACCACAAGCACAGTAATATCCAGTCGGTACCCATGATCGGAAACTGATCAACAACGTAAAACGAGGACACAGCGCGTTGATCCCCGTGTATTGGCATTGACGTTGGTAAATACAGTGTACAGAGAGACACGTTAAGCTATCAAAGCACATAGCAAACTGTGATTTTAGCCCTGGGGACGGACATCGCAAAATGGATAGCTCAATTGGAAAAAATGAAGACGAACGACCAAAGTCGTCAGAAATTCACAAATGAATGAAGCTATCAGTAATATAATTTATTATGGTCACTACACAACGGCCGGTCGCGTACCCGCATGCCTGCTTCAGAGTTCGCACGACTGGATCCCAAGCAATTGCCTTTTCTGCCATCACACTTCAAATTTCGATTGAAGACGGCTAACAGGAATCGAAGAGCTTTTGCATGTTCTTCATATCTGCATACGTTCCCACTGACAGTAGGTAAGATGCTGCTAAGCGCGACCTGAACGATGCCTTCTCTGATCTTTCGAAGCGCCTTGAACATTCTGACATCATTTCACTTTCTGTTACTAATGTGATGGGCGACCAAGAAGGAGACACGACAGTTCCAACACCCACCGGAATATTCTGACGCAGCGATGAGATGTAGTCAAAGGTCATGGCAGAGAGATCACGGGCAACATAAAGGGTCGAACGAGTCTTCGCCGAACAAAACCGGACCGGCGTGTGAGAAACCAAGAGAGGTAGCCTCTGCCAAACCCAAAGAACCAGGCAGAAGGGCACAACGTGTTTAATTGAAGACATTGCTGCGTTATGGATTGGTATTCCGGTTCATAAGTGCGAGCGCACGAGCGGCGGGTAACGTGCAAACCGGCTGGTGAAGGCTCTGCCTCATTGAACGGCGTTTTGCCACAATATGGACGAAAAACTTGACCATATTACTCCAGATCGAAGGTGATTGTGTGGTATATTAAGTGTCCGGAAGCGACACACCGACATTAGCGATCGTCTGTTATGATCATGCGCATCTGAAGGATTCAAATTTTTTGAATCGCTAATGAAGACCCTGCTCCAAGAACCCGGGACCAGCGAAGTCGATCCAACTGACGGAGGTTTGGATAGCGTAGTCTCCACTTTTAAAAAGAACTCCTGTCATGTGCAGATCACAGGGAGATTGATCCGGTTTCTGTTGCGTCGAAGGTGTGAACAGCATGTTCGTGTGCGGGTTTCGCCCTGGTCCTGGTTGCACTGATCCTATGTTCACACTCTGTCAAATGCCCGAGCTCCGCTATTCTTATAGAAGGCTGACAGTTGTTGTCTTCTTAGGCATCAGTTAGCAGGAATAAACTTTGCCAATCGCTTATTGGAATAATGTTCCCGGGGAGTGCATGAACATTTTGAAAGCCATTTACGGTCAAGCTCCAAACTAGGTCGAGGCATATAGCAATTTATTGCCGACCCCCTTTCTGTCAAATGGTGTGGTAGAAGGCTGTTCAGCCTCCCTATTCTTAACTAACTTCGAGATCCTGGAGTTTTCCTGACAGGCTGCGAATGTGATTGTTTGGAATTTCTATTGGGCATAAAATTTCGGGACATGCAACATGCACACGACGTCGTCCTAAGACTTTAAGGTTCACAGGAAGCTCAGAACACTTTAAACATACTTGAGGCGTCAACTTGGTGTGGTGTTTGAACCTACTAAGTACGGGGGGCTATTATATCGTTATCCTCACCACCATCATCATCGTCATTTTCATCGTAGAAAGCAGTACATTAATGGTGCTCGCTGATGCTTAACCGGCATGCTAACGTGGACAGAAAGCCAAACCCTGTGCAGGAACGTATAAAAATAAAAAGGACTTAACTACCAGAAATAGCTACGGCTATATTCAAACATCCAGCATCAAGTTGCTTACACCCTTAAAATAAATAACTGAGCATTAGGCGAACTTCGGTTGTTATCATCAGAACAGCTTCCTCACGGCTCTCACTGCCCCGCATCGTTAAGCTCATTTACTTTACAGACAATTCGGCCGAACAACGACAACATTCACGTCACTGAACCAGATTAGCCGCCATCTCATCTAACGTTTCTAGCCATCGACTGTGTGAGTCGCGAAGGCTCCAGCCCGGGAGACGAACCCGATCTACAGTGGCCAACCTCTTGGTGAACGGCTTCATCCCTCTACACAAAGTCAGCATCTGGCCATCTGGCACCCTAGGTCAATCGGCCGCAACGTCATCAGACATTGCTACGCGTGGCAGACGACTACCTGGTATCCTCGGCATACGGCCTAGCCATCTAAGTCTGTGTAACTGAGAGGACTGAACAAAAGAACTCGGCTGGTAATTGCTGCCAGGTACACGCCTCCTGACCTCTCCGTTGCTTAATCGTTGGTGCCACCCGGTGCAGGCGATCGGACGCAAACGTCAGCGGTCACCTACCTGAGGATGGCCCAGTTCTTTCACCCTCAGAGGCCAAGTTTTTCAGCCGTAAATATTGCAGTCCTAACGGGCATATTACATTCACCACCCTCAGGCCTCGTAGAGATGCGCCTCTGTCACCAGAGGTGTTCTGGATTAGCGCATACTGCCCTGTCCTTAGAGGTAAGTGCTTCTATTTCACCCAGTACACCCCCGCCGCCGTTGATGCAGCTTTATGAGCAGACAAAGCAGCCAGAGATCTCTGTTTCTGGTGCCGTTAAAAGATCGACAGACTGCGCCTGTTGTCACTCATGATAGTGAGCCGCTGGATATAACCGAATTTATTTACTGTGAGAGATATACCAGCGCTGGTGGAACTTTTGATGAGTTCACAAATCGCGTGGCAAACGCTGGAGTGCCGTGTACCAACCGGGGCGTCGCCATAATCTCTCCTTCCCTTTGAGGGCTGAGAGCACAGCGCCATTGTTCGGTTTGGAACCTCACTCCACCTACGTTGAATATATTTGCAGTGTATCCGCTTCTACCGTTCAGTGTCTCCGAAGCGTTGGCCACGTATCGTGATGACTATTGAATCGTTCGCCAACGATTCAAGGTTCACAACGAGTTACGCGTAATCGGTCAATCCAAAAATGCCTTTCTCAATATACAACGGCAGAGAAGACAATCTATCTTCGAAACGGTTAATGAGAAGACGCTCGTGAAAACTGGATTTAATGCGGTACTCATTAAATCGCTGTACATGAAAATTGAATATCTCACCTCGAGTGTGAAAGATCCTCAA
>LUCH01005171.1:0-11527 GCA_013368495.1 Paragonimus heterotremus | reverse complement strand
GAAAATGGGAAATCTATGGAAAAACATCGAATTATTATGAAGTATTGCGGAAAACACACGGTTATTAACAGGTCAACTAAAATTTTAAAACAGTCGATATAAATGAGGGCTTCGCAGGATGAGCTCGATGAGCTCATCGACTACTTAAGTGATAGGGTCGATTAGCTCAACTCAACTTCGACTAGGATCAACACCTTATGATTCAGTCTCTTCAAATTGTGATTCGAGTTTCCTATAAGCTGATTGTTTTCATACACCAGTCTAATGAGAGTCAACCACTATAAGACCTTCCACAAACTATCTTCTTTGTTTACTCTTGTTAGTACTTAGGTTGAGTAATCAGTGTGCGGGGCTACATTTTCTTTGTTGATAAAGAACTGCTCTAACATTTAAACGTGTGATCTCCGTTTGATTTCAGCTTACTGAACGAGATGAGAAAATAAATCTGCTTGAGCGTGAGAAACAACATTGGCGATTGGAGATGGAAGTGTTGCAGGTGAAATTGCAGAACGCCACCAGCATCTTGGAAGACGTGAGTGTTCTTTTTTGTGTTCACATGAAAATCCGATGACAGGATACACGTGAAATCTTAAGCAGGATATTACCTAACTAGAAAAGCTCAAAAGTGCTTTCGCCTAGTTGGATGATATTTCAGGAAAAAATAGTCATTTTACTCTAGTCCGTATGAATAATTATAGTTATTCCAATTTGAGGTCTTTCTTAATATCGTTAAGCTAATTTTTTGTGTTACTCATTTCATGTTATGGTTCGTCTATCCGCTGCTGTGACATGTTTCCACTCTACATCTATTAGACTGAGAACCGTCTGAAACAGTCCACTCGTGAGAGAACAACACACCTTCATCGCATCACGCAACTGGAGAGCGAAAGAGATGATGCAATCCGGGAAGCTGCCAATATCGCCGGTCGAGCCAGTGCAGAGAAGGAGAACGCGGCAGCCAAACTGCGTGAATTCGAGGAACTTCGAATTGAACGTGACGGACTTCGACGAGAGTTGACTGATTTAAAACAAACGTTGGCCGGATGCACTGCGGAGAATGCTGCCGAGAAGCGCCAGTTACAGGCACGATTACGTGAAATGGAAGGTCATCATGAGGCTCGAATATCTGACTTTAAGGCAGAACTGGAGCGAACAAGGGAAGAGATGGAACGACTGCAAGTAGGTCAAGTATGGATGCAGTTAAGATAGTAGCAGACATTAAAAACATAAATCATAATCCCGTCAACAAAGTTTATCTGAAACGATAAATTACTCACTTTCAACTATTCATCACAAACTGTGACCACGAATTGCAATATCCGTTTGTGAGCTGAATTGGTGTAGCAGAGTATGACTTCTGACATCGTTGGCTTCACTACACACTTGGTCAAAAATTTAGAAGTGTCCTTTATTTCTAGATTTAGACAGGTGAAATTCGAAGGTTATTTTCTCCACAGTGTTTTTTTTACAACAAAACTGTAGGTAACGAAAACCGACAAATTTCTGAACAAACTGGAAGCTGTTAAAAACTGAGTTCATGAAAAGTTGAGGTCAATTATAGAAATGTTCTTGCCTCTGTTCTCTATTTGACTAAAATAAGACTACATCACTGTGACATTCAGGTTCTCCAGTTGAAATGAGACTACTTCAAGTTGCCAGTTTCCCGCTGGCAACAGCTACGATGTTTCTAAAGTGTGATTATTTTTCCACAAAGCTGAATGTAAAGCGGACAATCTACGAGAGGGTTTTCGTTTGGCTCATCATGACTAATATGCTTACCTCATAGAGCGAATGTTTTGGGATCGAATCCGGTTGAAACTCTGGATGTGATAAGTCATTGAAGAGACAAAACCGATCAGAAGGATAATGACTTACAACTGAACAACACGAAAAACTCACACTGATATAACGTTAAGCTAATTAGTATAAATGTGAACAAATTCATTAAACATTGCTTGTTTACAGTGATCAGTTAACATAAGACGGAAGTTTACATATATGACTAAATAACCGTAGAAATGTAAAATTTGCTTCATGAGGCTAATTAGCAAACAGCCACTGTACAACCGATAACGTTCTTGCCTTTTGAGGTATATGGTAACGATACTACTGACTTTGGTGGCTAAGCTTTACAACTTCACAATGTACACATCTATTTGGCCACCAGTCCTATGATATGGATGTTCTCTCTCCCGGTTAATGAGGTATTACGAAACATCACCGATCCTTACAGTTCATTTAGGTTAGTAATACAATCAGTGGGATTTCAAAAGATTGTGTGTGGTAATACAAGGATGTGTGACTTACGGTCGTTTCCGAAATCTAGCCATCGTGTTTGAACAATCTAAAAGTTATCTAATAACTTTCTATGAGTGACCAAACACACTAGTTAGAGACTAATTGAATGCATGTGCTAAGAATGAGTTACTGTAGCTTTGTCTTAGTTTCCTACAATTGTTAAGTCACTGATTCGAGATGTTCATAAGTGCGATTACGTACTTTTGTTCATGGTGACGGAAACTACAAACTTCTTGGTTAAGTATCAGAGTCACAGTCAATTTGGACATGGCTAACATACACAAACGGACTAAACTGGGTGGACGTGTCGGCTTTATGGGAATAGTTTGAACAATTTCTTAGGAGTATCTACACAGACAGTATTATCTAACATAAATGAGTTTGATTCCTTAGTGGTTCTGTTAATTCTACTGATAAGCTTAGTAGTATGATACCATTAATACGTTTGTACAGAAACGTAGTCTTGTATTCCGCTGTACAACAGCTTAGGTATATGTGATCACGTGGAGTATGATTGTCATCAGTGAATTCGCTGGTTTATATTTGTCTTTATCACTGTCCTGATAACGAACATGTTTTGTAATCCGACAGCTGACCTCGCTCATAGGATGGTTTACTGCTGACGGTAATAATTTGAATGGGCTGCCGCATTAACACCGGATGCGAATAGTGTGGTTGGAGCATTATATTCAATCAATTAGGCAGAACACTTCATTCTTCTAATCGCACGTCTTGCGAATCAATAATAATTCATCCAATTATCCGTTTGTTACGGTACACGTGACAAGGGAAAAATTTAGTTTTAAGATCATTTCAGGACGTCAGGAGTCCCTTCCGCTTCAAATCCAACTATCTATCGTGCGCCTCCGTGTCACTCCACACACTCCGATGGAATAAAACCAGGCGGTATGTGAACAGAAGCCTTTGTGAACCAAGTGATCAATGCTGATTATGTAACTGGTAGACCAGTAGGAAAGATGAAACCCTACTCTGTCAGAGACAAAAAATAGACTCCATTGGTAGAGCCTAAACAAACTGAACATCACCCACAATTGATCGCAGCTTCCGCTTTCTCACCAGTAATAAGAAATTATACTAGTACATTCCATTTGGGATAGAATAGTAAGCAAATATTTAAATTCCGACTGGAAAACCCAGCCAAATTCTCAGCTTACACTACATTATTGAAAGTGAAGAGAAACAGGGGTCAGAGATCATTACATATATACATATATGTATATATCTATATATAACAGACAACTTACTTGCCCATACTATATCTGTCCTCTCCACGTTGATGGTCTGCTGTGAGTATTACTCATTAAGGATGACCAGCTCATTCGTGGCCGTATTCGTCAAACAGTCACATGGTCGCACTGATAGGGTCATACCGAACCGTGTGTTCGAGGTTACGACCACACTAATGTCACCTACTCCATTTCAAGATTCCCTTCAAGATCGCACTCTTCCATGAGATTCTGCCCAAAACTACATACTCCCTCGGTTTTAAGTCTATATTAGGACGTTGAAAACTTGCTTTAATAACACCCAGGTAACACAGCTTTTAGCTGCTAGGATTTTGTCCAACTTCACGCAGCTGTTCGTTCAGCAGCTGCTCTGGGTTTTGGTTATCAGTCACCCGGCGTAAGCATCTTAGCCAACGCAAATGGTTGAATAATAAACTGGGGTCTACTCAGTACATGTCTCTCCATCGGCGTACCTCGGTGTTTGAGACCATAACCGAAAACCAAATATCTACGATGAACTACATACGCAAGCAGACGTAGGTCGATAACATCTGTTCACGCCGTAAAATTCAAACATCAAATAAATGAAACAAGATCACTGAATCCCAGTGTATCAACTAGCATTTGCTGTAGCCTGTTCATATCTACTGGAACCAACGGTGTCTACGTCTTACAAGTAGACGGCGTCCTCAGTATTATGAAATGGTTATTACGCCTGCGCACGGTGAATGTAGTTTGAAACGACTCGAAAAGTTGATTGGCCGTGTCAAATTCAGACCCCGTGCACTGAAAGACCGTGTAATCACATAAATGTTCTCCATAAGTATTTGTGAAACTAGCGTGAACAGTTAACGGAACATTTTTGGTCAGCTAATGCCGTTTGTTTTATGTCTCATGTAAATGTAAAATCACCCGGAAAGTATGGACAAGGCTTAATTGGATCATTTGAAAACGAACTGATATACAGATTTGTTTTTGAGGCCTCCTTGTCAGACATGGTGAAATACACAAGAATAGGTGAGCTTGTTGCTTAGATCGACAGTCCGTAGGTGTACAAAGTAGACAAGAAAGTATAACGTCACTGCTTATCACAACAAAGCATATAGCAAAACGTCGGCTTGGTTTGAAAGTAAAAGCAATTGACGAGTTTTATACCACTCCACTGGAGAAATTCTCTTCAACCTACTAGCATACAGAACTTTAAATGTCACTGTTGACAATGAACGGAAATTTATAAACAAAATCGGTTTGGAAGGTGGCTGTCAAGACTAGTGACATGAAAAGTATTACATCACACAGAACAAAGGTGAAGACAGTTTACCTTCTGATGCCTTTATAAGATGAGATGGTGGATGAATGGATATTGGATAAATTCTGCAACAATATAACATCAACAGCATAGACTAGTCAAATTTTCATCAGTTTTATACCAACTGATCCACAAATCTTGTACTGGTGCCCCACCATCTGCCTGTATTGGTTTGATTGCTATAGTGCGATTACCACAAACGATGCGTAACACACTGTTTATCTGAATACAAACTGGTCCGTCGTCAGTTGTATGTCGACAGCTGGCTTAGCAGAACATACAGACCATGGACTCTAGGAATAATCCATGCAGTCAACGTCCTACAGTCGTACCCTTTCGATTTGTATAGGCTAAAAATGGCGCTTGCGTTGGTTTTATGTCACGTATTTGCCTTCACTGAGGTCACTTCAGTCCTACCGTCGGATGCAAAAAAGCAATGATTTGAAAATTCGACCTTGTGCTGACCATCTTTTGTCAGCCTGTATGAACATACCAGTGTTACGAGCCAAAAATGCGAATGCCGGAAGGTTTGTTAGTTCACAAAATCAACACATGGGGTATACGCTTCAACACGACAACAAACAAGCACACTAATTAACATATAACATTGATCCAAGGACGTCACAGTTGATACGGTTGCCAATGCCAAGTTCAGCTATGGAAAGAAAACCATTTCATACCAAAGTGTGCTCTAATATTTCTTCTTGTATTCCGCACTCGTCCATTCATTATTCAAATACATGCTCCTGCCTGGCTACTCAGTATTAACGTGAGTAGTATAGTGCGATCGCTCGTCCCCACCACACTAAACACATCAGCCCGCTAAACTAGGTATGTGTGAATAGGAATCACTGGTACACAAGTGTTGTCCTGGACACTGAGTGGTTATTACGTCATGGATGGTTTACTGGATATGAGCGAGATCGACTCATGAGCTGTGATGGGATCACAAGGCTTTCGTTGTTCTGATTCCCTAGACATGCATTTCGGTTTCGTGACATTTTGGATGTCGGAAATCATTTCAGCGATGCAAACCGAACACTGTTATGTGATCATCCTACCATAAAGTCGACGCACAAGCATGGATGACAATACATTAATGAAATGAAATGATTCGTTCTATTTTCGAAAATACCCACAAGGTCATTCAGTAAACATAATCTCATAGTAAATATCTCGTACTCCAACTTATGCTATCAGTGTGATATTCTGGTCATCTAAGAGAGATTTTTCCTCCGTATTTTACACAGCCCACATTATGCCTTTCATGCAAACATTTTTGATCACCAATGTGCTTTCTGCCTACAGAATAATCTATTGTTATGTATTATTGTGCTATACTTGGCCTGACAGACACCGGGAATCAGATTGGGTTAAGTAAGCTATGTGCACAAACTGAGGCAATTCTCAATAAACCGTTTCGCTATTCCTCATGTAATCCCAATCAGATCGAACTACAAACCCTGCAGACTTCTGAGCTGGAGCAAAAAGCCGCCAATCAGCAAAGTCGATGGAAAATCAATGAACTGGATGACCAGCTCAGTCATTCGCTTCGTCGCATTGGTGTGCTGGAACGTCGCAACACAGATTTGGAAGCCGAACTGGTTCGAGCAAATGCTGATTTGAGTGCATCCCGTGAGGCGGCCAGTTTGAGAAAAGCAGCTCGTGCACGGATAGCAGACGAATGGTACCAAGCCGGTGGGACGGAGACAGGGGAAGATTCCGAGGACGACCGTAATAATTCCCTTATGAGCAGTAAAAGCAAACAGGACTATGGCACTGAGCACATAGGCGACGATTTTATGACTGCACCAAGGATGAGAAGGTTGAGTTATTAGATGTTTATTTCTAATCCTTAAGCGATGATAGTGATACGTGACTGATAAATGGAACTTAGCAAAAATTATCCAATTGCTTAGTACATTGTTATCAAGTTATCTTACTGCGAAACTATATACATGACTAGTACTTTACTGACAGTCAAAATTCCGCTATTGTGGTACGGTAAACCGATGCAGACGCTTGCTTAAGACAGCTGTGAAGGTTGATCGGGTAAGTTCGGTGGTGAAGTACCATAATTAAACTTGATCGGATGTCAGGTGTGTGTCAAAGTGACTTTGGGTTGTGACGCGTTATCATTATTGAAACAGAGCTATGACTTGCCCAAGTTTATGTAAAAGTAGCGCACAACAAACGGCTTGTAAGCGGTACACTGTGCATGCAAACTCACAAAACACTAAACTGAAAAAAATTTAAATAAACGATTTCAATTCTGTCCACGTCTGAAAGAACCACATTGCCAACGTTCTGTCCATAGTCAACGATAGTCCAATTCAGTTGCAGTGGGATCATTCCCAAACCGTCTGTCAACAAAATAGAGCCCATCGCTTTGCTTCCGCTGTCAGCTTAAGTTTTTCCAATGGCACTCCACCTTCGAAAGTGAACGTATTAATCAGGACAAATGTATCTGGCCTCGCTGAGAAGGGTCGATTCCCACAGTTTCAAATCAGAAATGTCACCTACTATTGCATATCACTTAAAATTACCACTGGGTTGTGGTCATCATCTCTGTGTCCATCAGCTGCGTAAGAAAAATAGAACTCAAGAAAAAACAGATCATAACCAACAGGTAATGAATGAATCCTGTATGTTCTTCAATACAATTGGACCTTGGTAGAAGCGCCACACCTTGACACCGGTTGGCCTGGGCTATGACGTGAGGTGGCACTTTCAGAATAACGTATGTACCCCTGTCCACATCTCATATCTAGATTAGATTAAAAAGCTGTGTAAATGACGCTCACCTACAATGTGCCCTAAACTAGTATCCAAACGAGTATACGCTAACATAAAGTATATCTGCTACCAAGTTTACTGAAGGCAGACTAATTAAAAACGGAGTTTAATGCCATGGAATTTGGGCTGATGTATATCTAAAATAAAGACCTGCACCGTCATCGACCATAATGCTCGGATACTTAGTATGTCTTTGGACAGACAAAGCCGACTGGTGTTTGATATCTTATAGTTTCTTATTCACACTACCACAAAGTATTGAGTGTCTTCATTTAATACTTGGATAGGGAGAAATAAAATTTGAAGTGAGGCATAATTAACCCGCTTGTGAATATCGTGATCAACAGTGGAGTTCATGAAAACCTATCCTAGATACTCGCCATTATTGTGAATAAATTGTGTACATGCCTTCAGTCAAAATCATACATGCCTGGAAGTTGATGATGGCTTACTCCGTTGACGCTAGTATTTAATAATGCCGCTATAAGAGAAAGACTCAGTGTCTCAAATTCTGTACCACCAGTCAAGTTTAGAAGCTATTTGTTCAGCGCCACAAGAACACCGCTTTTTGTTATGTTTACCATCCAACAGATGGATAGTAGATTAATGAAACTACTTATTGCAACAACATGAGCAGGTACACATCATTCAAGCCAAATTAACGCAGTAGGCACTGTGTGAACAAGGAGAGAGTACGCTTAATTCCCACGGTCGATGAGATAGCCAATCCGTTCGGAAATCTAATGGCCGATGAACACGTACACAACACACGTGTGGAACACATGATGACGAATCACGCGGACGTATCACTGATCAATCAATTGAACAGGCATGCTAGAGATTAATCAGGTTATCCAAACAAAATATTTTACAACCTCTCCTGTAGACAGTAGACGAAAGCTTTAAATCATAAATGTATTGACCAGGTAAACCGCAATGTTTATCGTCAAAACCTTCGACATTTCATTTGAACATTTACTCGACACCCATTGATAAGCATATAGTTAATTCTGCTCAGGGTTAACGTGTAAGTCTCCCTGCACGACTGTTCAGTGTACAATCGAGTTACCGACCAATTAATGTCACGCGTGAATGTCAACGGTCCGGTTAAAGACTGTCCTCTCAGTGTTACCAGTTTGGATGGACTATCATGTCTGTTTGCGATGCATTATGGAAGTTGATTTGCATGTATTACTCAGTTGCACACCTTGACATAGTAACAGTGGGAAAATGCCTAGATTAGGTAACTTTGACCGAATAGTTAATACCGAACCCCCAACTGCTGATCATGCAAGTAATGCTGAGTGCCTGAATGGTGCTGCCACTGAGACTTGACTGTGTTTTGAACGCAACAACTTGAAAGGTTGTCGTGAATCTGAACAGATTTGGTTATTCACAGTACATAATTATGTCTGTGACTAGAATGGAAGGTTTGGAAACAGTTTTCATCTTCATGACCTCTGCTTCAATGTTCACAAATTTTGTTGCACATGTTTGTAGAGGTTTTGACAGAAAGTGTCTTGTTGTGATGATGCTGGTGCTGTGCCTTCTGCCGACAGTACGACAGAAGAAATTCAGTTGTTGTGAATAGAAATTTGTGTATTCTGTCCCTCCAATGTTTACTTCTGGCACACTGCCCGTTCCCGATTTTGGGACGAATCAGAGGGAAGTTTTCCCACATTTATTGCAGATAATGAAGTGGTTATACACAACGTTGTCAACGAGTGAATTGCGAGAGAGCTCAAGTGATACGAAGCCTCTTCAGCGCACGATGGAAGATGATGACATCCTCTTTCACAACTCTGGCGAGTATAGCCAGGAGGCGATCAATTCAATTGGCTACAAAATAATCCATAAGAAGTAGTTTTATCGGACATAACAAAGTTCATTGCGATTGAAACCTGCTGTGAACAGTGTATTCAACTAATCAAAGTATATAGACGTTTATGATTTCCAAAAATATTCTGACTAGGGATGGAAAACGCTATCACAGCTATCAGTGAGTTTGGTAATCCCCATGGAACCCTCATTGATATACCGAAGCTAGTGTGTACTGTGCTATTACTTAACTCCAAACTATTTGTCTGAAAACTGACTGTAATTGGGTGTATCCCGGATACGTAATACCATGTGCTACTATATAGAGTTCTGATGACAAGTGCGGGATAGACAGGCCACACACGATTGATCGTTGGTTCACCCAGGATAGACCGCATTTCAACAGTTTTGAGTTTGGGGTGTTATTATTCACAACGTCCAGATTTTGACAACTGTAGTTTGGATTCATTTCTCGGCTGGATCTCTCGTTACTCCCAGAATCGATACAGAGAGGGATTAGATAAGGTGACAGCTAATCTGGTTTAGTAGCGTAAATAGTGTCTTTGTTTGGGCGAGTTATCTGTGGAGTAATCGATGGAATCGATGACGCGGGATAATAAAAGCTTATGAAAGCTGTTTTGCTGATGCGCTTTAGTTTCACTGACAGCTCGATTATCTGTTTACAAGCTGTAGACTTCTTGAAGTTGAATGTTTGAGCATAGGCATCTTTGTTTTTACTAGTCACCACCCCATCTCTCCTCTATCTTTTCTTTCTAACTTGTTCTTTCCTACACAACTGTATGAGAGTTGTGCATGATAGCAAACCACTGATATATCGCTGTCTCTGAAATCACTAGTCTGAAGTGTTAGACAGAGCTGAATCCAAATGAGCACCACTGGTCTAAGTCAACAACCCATTGTTTTTTTTATGGTTTTCACCTACGCTTTCTTCGTAAAATAATGACACTGTGACGAATTTTCGTGGGTTACGTCAAGGTTAGGTTTTGTATGAGTAGACACGTCGGTGTCCAAACAGGTGCACTGTTTTACTTCAGTAAGATTACCCTCTAATGGAATGACCAGACACAATGTGGTTCTTCAACCCTGTAAGGGTTGACACACGGCTGTTCGGTTTACACTACTAAGAACAATATTTTAGCTCAAGAAACATACAAATGGGTAGTCATATATCACTGGTTTACAGCTGACGGAATTCCGCAGAAGATGAATGCCCCACTTACCACCCATTTCAAATGGAGATCTTCCTAGTTAAGGGGATCACTAAAGGTCATATAGATTTTAACCCTAATCGAAGACATTGTGCAAACAGTACAGCTCGGGATGAGATAACACATCAGCACATCGATTGAGAACAGTGTGAATTATCACATTTAGCAAAACAGCTTCAGTTGCTTTTACGGTTCTAGTTGCCAACGTGGTAGGACAGTTACACAATCTTCTGTGTTTCACCACTATACACCGCCCAACTAGTTGTTTCTGAATCGAAGTGTGTAATGTGGTCTTGATACAACCACGGCGGTTTAAAATTTTAACTACTTATTACAGTATCTAGTAACCGGAAGCATGTATGAAAAAATCTGTGGGCCGTTAAAGTCGGACGAGTTGAGGCAGTTTCTGCAGAATAGCGTTTCACTCTGTGAAAAAATGGATTATCATTGATCTGTTATCACGAATTCTCACGCGGTTTTACCAATATAACATGGCACCCCTCATTGCATTGAAGGTTGATATCGTTGAACTGGGTTATGGTAAGTGATTACTGACGTCTGAATGGTGAATTTTGAATATGGATAACTAAGGCGAACTTTCGGTCAAGGAAAGTTATGCAAGATTTTCGCAGTTGTTCAGTATGTGTATCATATAATTATCCAATTTAAAATGTTTTTTCCGAAACACATAAATTCTGCTGCCAAGTTACTTGGGCCTTCTGGACAAGCTGGTCAACATTATGTATCGGAAAGAAACATGAACAAGTCACTATATCCAAGTCGATAGAGTTATTCCCATTGTACAGAGAATCCACTCTGCAACTTGTTCA